>JAHBCN010006466.1:0-48831 GCA_019359885.1 Listronotus oregonensis | reverse complement strand
TTTTAAAGGATCTAAAAATTAAAGGTTTTTTAATTTCGTTTTTTTAATAACAATTGCAATTTTTATTGGCAGAAAAAATCCTAAAACGCCTTTCTCAGATTTGATTCCGGTCAATGGTAGTTTAATCAAGCTTCTAACTATTTTTCCAGGAAAAATTCTCGACAGATTTCTTTTTAAAGAAGAATGAAGAACTCTTATAAAAGAATGAATATGTCAAAAATAATTTAAACATTACATCGCTCTTTAAAATTCAAAACAAAGGGGGGATTTATTTTGTAAAATCCTGACGTGAAAGCTTTTTCAAGCTGTGTGTTCTAGCTCGTATTCCATTACATAGACATATTACATTTTTTTGTTGACTGTGCAATATGCTTGATGTGTTTGCACATACGGCAGACACTTTTATGAGGGAAGTTCGCGGCAGAGTAAATAGATGTTATGCCTCGGTATGCCTTTAAGAGGGATGGGATTTATATACCCTATGGGTTGGTGTCTGTAAACTTCGAAAATTAGAGCTGGCGGTCTATTTTCCAATCTAGAATACACAGTTTCCCATACGACATTGGTATAATGTCGATTAAAAATATATTTTTAATAAAAATTCGATAAATCAAATTTCTAATTGTTGTAACTAATCTATCTTTTTTTTAAAGATTGTTTTGTTTGAGTCGTAAAAACATCGGTAATTACTGATATAAAGTTTATTATATTATTTTAGTTTTTAAGTTTAAATAACGATGATGGCACACCCCAGTGGCGTACCCGGGGGTATTGTTGACAAGATTTTGATGGTGCATCGTACCAACATCCGAATCCTTGTTCTTTTAAAATTTTACGACTTTTAAAAAATTGTGGCGTGGCACCCCAAAATTTTCCGGATTCGCCGGACTGGCTCCGGCGGGCATGGCTTGCTCCCCCAAAACCTTTTTTCTGGGTACGCCACTGGCCCCCCTAAAAGTAAAGTATTTCGGAGGTAAAATACCCCTCCATTCGGATCTTCGGGCGAGGGGTACATTTGGGGGGCCACCATCGAAAAGTCTGATATCTTTTATAAATATACGTGGGCTTAACTCCAACGTAAACTCTGTTCACCATTATCTTTAATCTTCCAAACCCCACATACTATTTGTTACCGAAACCCAAATAAGTCCCAGAACATCAACCAACCACCTTCTTTTCCCAGGTTATGAACTTATTTGATCTTTTCGACTCCATGGCGGCGTTTGTGCTTCGCAACGACCTGGCTTGTGCTAGGGTTTTTAACCTCGAATCGGGTAGGCCTGATATTCTTTGGCTTAAACTTACTTTCAGATCTTCTACCAAATTCATCATTCATGTACATATAGGTCCCCGTCTGACAATTACCACACCAAGTTTTTTGATTTCCTTTCACTAAAGATCGCCAATATTATTTCTCAGTTTACATTGGCCGAAGAAATCATCCTCGAGGATTTTAATGTTCATAATAAGGACTGGCTAGGCTTTATAAAAACTGATACACAAGGCAGAGCAGCCGAAAATTTCGCAATCAGCAACTCGCTCACCAATTTATTATGGAACCTACCCGCTATCCTAGGATTCCCACCCACAATTCTAACCCCCTAGATCTCTTACTTACTTCCATCCCGAACTCTACCAAGCATCAGTAACTGCTACCCTTGGTCGCTCTGACCATGGTTTGGTCACCGTATCAGACTCCACACATTCCGAGGCAACTGAACGTATGCCGCCACAAATCGTCTGGCATTACAACTCGGCCGACTGGGATGGTGTGAGACTGAGAGATTTCCTTGACAGCTACCCTTGGGATCCCACCTGCTTTTCTACTCACGATCCTTCCGAAATATATAAACAAATTACCGAAACAATTCAACTAGGCATTGAGACCTATATTCCCCCCATTAAAAAGAACCCCACAACTTCAAATCACAAACCGTGGTTTTCTAAATTCTGTGACAAAGCCAGACTTTTAAAAATTTAAGCCCACAAAAAGTTTCTCCAAAACCCTAGTTCCGAAAATCGACAGGCTAGCATCGCAGCAAGAAATCAGTATAATCAAACCATCTCAAAAGCAAAGGACCGTTTTAACAATCGGATAAAAGATAAAGTTCTCTCTTGCTCGAATGGGAGTAAAGCTTTCTGGTCCTTTGCCAAAAATATTAGTCAAAACTTCTGCACAAATTCATTTCCACTTCTAATCTTTGTAGACGGAATTGTGTCTACCTCTAAAGGAAAAGCCGAACTCTTTGCCATACAATTTGCTGCCAATTCTACGCTTGATCCTCCTATTAATCTTCCTCCTCCAACAGTTGTCCCTGTTTCTCATAAAATGTTCGATATCATATTTAAGGTCAAGGAGGTCAAGGTGTAGGAAAATGTGTTTTTCATTTTATTTACTTTTTGTTATATTAGGTTTCTAACAGACGCCATACAACCAAACGTTTATTATTAATTTTAATGATTTTCCTGGAAAATCCAGAAAACACATAAATAAAAGCAGATGATTAGAATAAAGATAAACTAACTACGAACACAAACGTATTTTAGTATTTTTAGAAAAAGCTACATAATAAAACGTTTATATGTTTCACATGAGTTAATAATTTTCACATCCCAAAATGAAAATTTAATTTTAAATAGCGCGTGTGTGCTTTTTGGCAATGTATTGTGTAAAAAATATCGTTACGATGGAAGTTTGTTTTAGGAGGAAGTTTAATATTTACATTTCACAAAGGTGTACATCTACGAGGGGACCTTGATATATAGTTTGCATTAAAAAAAAGTAAATGTAGATAACTTTTAATTTCCTGGCCCCTAAAAACCTTTAAAATGTCATACAACTTGATAAATTTTTAGATTTTCCTTGGGGTAGTTCATTTGTAAAACAACTTTTTTTAAGAACAAAATGAAATTAAACTATAGGGTTAATAAAAGTGTTTTTATCTAATTAAAAAATACGAATTTTTATTTTTTTATCGACTGTAAAAACTAATGCAATTTAAATCAAAGTATTAGAAAAAAAACTGAATTTTTTGACCGTTTTCTTAGAAAGATATTAATTTATAAAAGTCTACTACGTCTGTTTTTATTAAGAAATAGTGTACACTATTTGAGGGGCAACTTTTTAATATGCATAATGTCCATTTTACATATTTTTTAAGTAGAAGCGAGAAACGTATTACTCTTTGCTAGCCTATTATAAAGTAACAACAATGTTAGTATTTGAAAGATAATGAAAGAGACTAATTAACGATGCCCTCATGTAAAATAAAATAAGTTCTACTTAATAAAAAATTGCAAAAATTGTTCGGACATAATACATTTTGTTGCGTTCAAGTAAACAAAATTGATTTTGTTGTGGTCTATTCTTTTTTTTTTTATCTTGGGACAGTCCACGAAGGCTGATGCCTAAGTACTAACGTACCGTGAGTGTCTCCAGTGTGGTGAGAGGAAGTTTGTTCACACGGGACTTAAATTTTTGGAGACTGGGAGGAGAAGGAAAAACTTCTGCGGGCAGCAGGTTCCATAGTCTTGACACTCTAGGGATAAAGGAACGAAGAAAGCGGGAAGTTCGGGGCCTCTCTAACTGAACTGTAAAAGGATGCATAAAAGTTGCACTACGTGTTGCTCTGTTGGGAGCTGCCAGAGAAGGAATTATACTGGCCAATTCCTTTGAGCAGAAGCCGTGAAAATACCTATAGAAGAGCGACAGATCCCCTACAGCTCGACGGTGGGCAAGAAGAGAAGCCTTTCTGTGAGCGTTGGATCATTAATAAGACGAACGGCTCTTCTTTGAATGGAGTCCAGAATGCTAAGTGTTGTAGGGGACGCCATTCCCCAGACATGAGAACAATATTCTAAAGAGGGTCTGATTTGGGATACATACAAAGTGTACAGATTGGAAGAAGAGAAATATTTTCTGGCTAGGAAGAGAAAACCAATCTTTTTTGAAGCTGCCGAAGCTATGATGAAATGTGTTTGTGCTAGTTGAGGTTATTCTCAAAAGTAACGCCGACAAGATTAAACGACTCCTTGCTCTGCAGAACTTGGCCGCTCATATGTAAGGGATGAGCATTTGCAGACTTTTTTCGCGACAGCGAACATGACTGTGTTTTCGAGGCATTAAACTGAACAATATTTTTGGCGCCCCAATCCAAGATAAGTTTGAGGTCTTGTGAAAGAGATATCTGCATTGACCTGCGCTTGTTTTCGAAATCAGAATTACACGGTGGCTTAAGAAATTGAATACTAAAGTGGAGGGTACTATCGTCAGCAAAACTATGAATGGGATTGATTGTGGAAGAGAGAAGATCGTTAATGTGTAGAAGAAACAGCGTGGGTGCCAGCACTGAGCCCTGGGGCACCCCAGCATTAATTTGGTAGAAGCTGGAGGAATGACCATCTACACTAACTGATATACGTCGATTAGAAAGGAAACTGAAAAGCCAAGAGCAAAGCTTAGGTGGAAGACCGTAAGAAGGAAGTTTGTTAAAAAGCCCATCATGCCAGACCTGATCGAAAGCTTTGGATATGTCAAGAGCAACGATCTGGGATTCACCAAGAAACTCAACGGACTTGTTCCAGTTGTGTGAGACAAAGGACAGATCAGCTGTGGATCCACTGTGACGGAATCCATATTGTCTATTATGTAAGATCTTATGTTTTTCCAGATACTTTAAGATTTGGGAATTAAAGAATTTTTCCATTACTTTGCAAACAACTGAAAGAAGAGATATAGTCTATAGTTAGAAGGGAGACTTTTGGAGACATTTTTGGGGACAGGTTGCACACGTGCAGCTTTCCAACTCTCCGGGAAAATGCCCGTGTCGTAAGAGATTCGAAAGAGGCGAGTTAAGATGGGTGCAAGCTCGGGAGCACATTTTTTTAAGACGATTGCTGGTATGCCATCCAGCCCAGACGATTTTTTAGTATTAAGAGAAGAAAGAATATGCTTGATCTGTTTGACTTTAAAAATTATATCGGACATATGATGAGAAACAGGGACAACTGTTGGAAGAGGAAGATTAATAGGAGGATCAAGCGTAGAATTGGCAGCAAATTGTTTGGCAAATAGTTCGCCTTTTCCTTTGGAGGTAGAGACAATTCCGTCTTCAGAGATTAGGAGTGGAAAAGAGTTTGTGCAAAAGTTTCTGACTAATATTTTTGGCAAAGGACCAGAAAGCTTAACTGCCATTTGAGCAAGAGAGAACTTTATCTTTTATTCGATTGTTAAAACAGTCTTTGCTTCTGAGATGGTCTGATTATACTGATTTCTCGCATCGATGCTAGTCTGTCGATTTTCGGGACTGGGGTTTTGAAGAAACTTTTTGTGGGCTTGAATTTTTAAAAGTCTAGCTTTGTCCCAGGATTTAGAAAACCACGGTTTGTGATTTGAAGTTATGGGGTTCTTTTTAGTGTGGGGAATATAGGTCTCAATGCCTAGTTGAATTGTTTCGGTAATTTGTTTACATATTTCGACAGGATCGAAAGTAGAAAAGCAAGTAGGACCCCAAGGGTAGCTACCAAAGAAATCTCTCAGACCATCCTAGTCGGCCGAATTGTAGTGCCAGACGGTTTTGGGGCGGCATGACGGGGACCGGTATATACAGTAGATGAATTTGATAGAAGATCTGAAAGTAAGTTTAAGCCAAAGAATATCAGGCCTACCCGATGCGAGGTTAGAAACCCTAGCACAAGCCAGGTCGTTGCGAACGTAAGCACAAACGCCGCCATGGGGTCGAAAAGATGAAATGAGTTCATAACCTGGGAAAAGGAGGTGGTTGGTTGCTGTTTTGGGACTTATTTGGGTTTCGCTAAGACATAGTATGTGGGGTTTGGAGGATTGAAGATAATGGTGAACTGAGTTTACGTTGGAGTTAAGCCCACATATATTTGTAAAAAATATCAGACTTTTCGATGGTGGCCCCCCAAATGTACCCCTCGCCCGGAGAACCGAATGGAGGGGTATTTTACCTCCGGATAACTTTATATAACTATTCTGGACATATTGCGTTTTGATGCGACTTTCCGTAAAAAAATCTGGTAGTTTTTTTCGTGATTCTTGACTGTTTTTCCTACTTTAACATTATCCGTTTTATTTTTGAACTATTTTGCTCAACTACACAGAAAATATCACCTATGGCCGGTTGCACCAACAATTTTAAGGAACTCTTAGCGTTAAGCATTCCTTAAATCTCCAATGTAGCCAATCATACTGATTGTTTGGCCATTTTGCTATTTGAAAAGTTACTCCTCATTTTATTCTTTTTTTACGTAATCGCCTTTATGTGAGGTGTATTTTAGGACTAGGTGGATCCAAAAGTGTAAAATAGTTTAAAATATAACTAAATAACGAATAGACCTCATTTGTTGTGTGTACAGTCTCCTACAAAAATAAAGCGTTAAGATCTAAATTTGAAAAGCGCTGAATTTGACAGGGTTTTCCATTTAAAATACTGCATCAATTTAAACTAAAATAGGAAAAAATATAATGATCCGTACTAGTACTAGTTTCGGCCCGTTTAACAATCAATTTTTGTTAGAGAGAGAGATTGACGAGTTTGGCGCGGATGGCATGGAAGGACGAAGATAAAAGCTTTTCATCCGAGATTGGAGGTTTGAATTGTAGATGGGCCAGCTTTTCCTACTGTAAGGCGATAAATAACTACTTTAATAAATAAAACCCAGTCATGAATCAATATTCCAACGTTAAAAACAAAGGCCCATTCTAGAAGATCATTTTTGACATATTTTAGAGATATTCATTAAAATTAATCAAATGTAAATTTTTTCGTTCAAAATGATTGTACAAACTGCGAAATAATTAAACCTATTGCACCTTGTCAACCAATGCAATTTCCCCGACGTGCCAAAATCCCTTATTGCCCTTACCGACTTCCCCAACATAGCAACAGTGTATAAATTTGCAAACCAACGCAGAAAAAGCACTTGACGCGTCGGGTTTATCCACCCTGAAATCCACTCCCATCCCCTAGACGCGAAATGAATACGATACACCCCCGTATTCATAAACAACCCTCCTGGCAGTCTGTTAAACCGAATGAATGAAGGATGGGGAAAATGTAGGAACGGGTAACGAATATTGAATATTTTATAGGTAGCCTTTTATTGTGAAGGTCTATAAACACCACTAATTTGTGTTCTTAATTTTAATTAAACACAAAGTTGGTAATAGCAATTTTTTTATAAGAAAAACTTTATTAATATTAAATATAAAGATAAAAATCAATGGTATTATTAACAAAAAGTGGTTAAATGTTTTACCGTTGCCAGCTAACATCATCAGACCCAAAGGTAATTAAAAATATATTACAACTGCAAACAAGCTAAAAAAGGGCAAAAACCAATGAGCTAATAGCATAACAGCACATTAAAAAAAATCCTGTAGTTTACGTCTGTTTGTTATTCGGAAATAATGTACCGCGTGTCCAAATAGAAAAGGACGCCGGGGGTATCTCAGAAAATGTTTATCGCACAGCGTTGGGGAAAAAATATTTTTAGTAAAAGTGATCAAGAGAAATAGCTGGAAATTATTTGAAGTTCCTGAAATGGTCGCTAGGAGGCGTAACTGCAATCTTGAATCTAAAAAAGTGATGTTTCTGTGAATTTTGCTACATTAACCTAACAAAAAAGTATTTTGACTTTTTAATTTGCCAAGCTCGTCACAAATATATTACAAACATGTGCCAGACAAGTGAAGATAAGGCACGTCTACTTGCTCTTCAGGCCCCTGAAAGTAATGCTTGGATTAACGCACTTCCATCTTCGTCCTTGGGAAATTTGTTAGACAACAAAACATTCCATATTTCCATCGCTCTCAGACTTGGTCTGCCTGTGTGTGGAGAGCACACCTGCGTTTGCGGCGAAAATGCTGATATTTATGGCCTACATGGGTTAAGCTGCAAAAAGCGCAGGGCGTTCTTCTAGACACAGTCAGATAAATGACATTATCAAAGAGCTCTGATTTTAGCTGAAAAATCCTTCTGTATTAGAGCCTCTTGGAGTTTGCAGAAGCGATGGAAAACGGGTAGATGGAATGACCTTAATTCCCTGGAAATATGGAAAACAATTACTTTTGGGACGCTACTTGCAGCCATACACTTGCAAAATCCTATCTGGACAAAACTTCTAATTTTGTAGGTGCGGCTGCTCGTATTGCCGAGAATAAAAAACATCTGAAATATAAAGAGCTTGAAGAACGCTTTATCTTCATTCCTTTTGCTGTTGAAATTTTTGGTCCTTTGGGTGATGAGGCTAAGGGTTTTATTAATGAAATTTGCAAAAAAATACAATGCAAAAATCTCGAAGTTTCATCATCAAAGAATTGGTTTAGCTTGCAACGGGGTAATGCGAGCATCGGTCCTAAGGAACAATCCAGGAAGACCTAGGACTTGATGAAGATTTATAATGTTTAAATATAGATTAAGTTATTTATTTAATTTTAGAATATTGTTATTTGGTATTTATCAGATTATATATATATATATATATATATATATATATATATATATATATATATATATATATATATATATATATATATATATATATATAATAATAATAATAATAATATAATATATTATATATATATATTAATAATATATATATATATATATATATATATATATATATATATATATATAATATATATATATATATATATATATATATATATATATATATATATATATATATATATATATATATATATATTATAATATATATATATATATATACTATCCGATTTTTGAAAGAAGAGACCCATCATCGACAGTCTTCACGTCAGTTAGCTAAAATGGTTGTTGTAAAGTAAAAATTATATGAAATACAGGACCGGAAACATAACCTTTATGGTTTGTGTTGCCCATGCTGTCAAAAAATTTTTGGGGTTTGGGCAAGCGTGATTATCTATATTTTTAAACAAAATTGTGTCCCCAAACTATTCGAGAAGCGGGGAAAACAAAGGGGGCGAGGATATGTGTTAAATACACACCGGAAAAGTGCCTCGTTAAAAAAGTAAAGTGAAATCGATTTTCTTTTAAAAAAATTTTTGAATTTAATCAATATTCTTCATTGGAACTGAACTAACATGCTGAAGGACTATTTATGAAACTTACTTGTGTTAAAATAACGCCAAAAAGTGTCTTGTTAAAAAAAAAAACATACAAGTGAAATTGACGTTTTCTTTCCAAAAAAAAAAAAATGAATTTTAATCATTATTCTTTTGAAACTGGGACTATTTAAAACTGTATTTGTGCGGTATTAATTGTTGTTCAAAAAGTTCATGAGTGGTGAACAAAGGGGGGGGAAAAAATTTTGGGTTTTCCCCCTGTGAAAAAAACATTTCAAAGGACTTATATCTTGAGTATTAGGGCCAAAAAAGGAAAGTTGTAATGGAGCTGTTTTTTTTCATTCTAAACCATATTGGGTTTTACTTATCGAACTGTCCACTTGTGTTTTTTAATATTTTTGGGGCTTAAAGTATAATTATAGTATTATAAATATTATATTATAAAATATTAATAAATATTATAAAATCTCATATTTGAAAAAAAGAGTAAAAACACATTTCTACTTTGTCTTTTTTTTTTGGGGTGCCACAAATTCCTCCAATACAGCAAAAGGGGGAAGAAAGGTCCATTTCTTTTTCCTCTTCAAAATGGTTAAGGATAGCCAATCCCCGAGATTGGGAACTCAGTGGTTTTCCTTTCATGTTTTGCCAAAACAAAGTTGAAAACACTAAAACTTTAAATTTTGAGCTCTTAAAAGAACTATTTGTGATGTGATAGTGAAATAAAAACAAAATAGAATAAAAATGCTACGAAAAATTAAAATTGCCAAAGAAAACGAATAAACGATTTTCCCAGGCAGGAAAACAGTCATAAATGACATTTTAATAACGTTTTTCATTATCCATGATGCACTCAGTGTATTTCCATTGCTTTTTAGTCCCATAGCAAAGACAAAAAAAATAAAAAAATTGCACCCAAAAAATGTAGTCAATGGAAAAGCAAAAGATTTGACATATCAGGGGCCCCCCCACGTTTGGACGTACCGGTAATCTATCTCTTTTTACTCAATGCAAATTATAATAACGTATGTCATTGATGACGCCAATTCTCTCTTATTTTATTAGAGGAATAAGGGGGAATTTCAACAGATGATGACTGGGCTCTTTCTCAAAAAACGGATAGTATTTTTTTTCTTTTGGGGGCCATTTTGGGGTTCTACTGGAAAAAAATTTTTTTTGGGGGAAATCCCAAGACCAAAATTTGGCCCAAATGAAAATGAAGATTTTTTAACTTTGGGTCTTTTATTTTCAAAATGCTTTGAAAATTTTTTTGGTTAGGCCGAAAAGTATTTCACCCCCTTTCCCTTTTTTTGTAATTTTGGGGGAAAAAATTTTTTTGTTGTCATTTTTTAAAAAAGTTATCAGATGGAACGTCTTTTTTTTAAAAAATTTTAATTTATTTTTTTTAGACCCCCCCATTTTTTATTTTTTTTTTGTTCAAAAAAAAAAAGGAAAATTTGTTAGTTCAAAAAAAAAAATCAAATAAATTAAAAACAGTTCGTATATTTTTTTGTATTTTTAAGGGCCACTTTGACTTTAATACTGTCACAGCACTACCAAACACTGCCCCTAGGGGGGATGTTCAATCTTTACTTGGGTCTAGTGACGCAACTTATGTACCACCACGCCATTATACTTTGGTTTTTTGTAAAGCGTTGCTGCCTAGTATTTTCTCTTTATTTACTTGATAGTATATTATGTTTAAAATTTTTACTTAATTTTTCTTAAAATAACATCAAATTAAGCTCTACTTTTAAAATTTTTAAACTGAAAATTAATATTTGTTATATTTATTACATAAAGTATTACAAGAAAAGTAATAATGCAAAATACTATTTTGTTTTTGGACAGCTACTAATAAAGGGGGACAACGTGACAACAGTGCATTTTTCGTAGAGGGGGTATTCGGCCAACGACTAATAGTCGTTGTACTTGCTCGGCAGATGACACATTTAGTATGGCGTTTTAGTATGAATGTTTCTTGTTGTTTTTGGGTTTTTTTTTGTGACAATTTTAAATTTTGGTTTTTGTGTGTACTTTTAATAAATTAAAATGGTAAGGCACCAAGTGTAAAAAGTGACAGATATGATTCCTGAATTATCATTTCACAAGAAAACAAACTCAAGGGTAATAAACTTAACAAGGAGTGCTCGATCCCATTTAAGCCCATATAAAAAATTTAAATGTCAATTCGGTATTTGTGACGTAATCCGTTTGTGTTTGTTTTGTCTAAAATAGTATAAAGTCTTAGTTTTTTAAAAAAGTTAACCTTACAGTTCTAATAGTAAGTGATACCAAAATAGTTTTAAAAAATTAATATTTCAAAAAAATTAATAAAATTAATCTACCTTCTTTTCAAAAGGGCAAACGGGGGAGTCCAAAATAACCCAATTCGGAAAATGGTAAAAATCGAGCCCCCTTGTTAAGTTTATCACCCTTGGTACAAACCCCCTGTCCATTCTATCGCCAATAATAAACACAAACATGTTGGGCGCAGCTCTCGATTACGTTTATGAATGAAATGCTTTCTCTATCTATGCTGTCAGCTCATTGGTTCTATTAATCTTAAAGCGATATTGGATAAGCGCGATGGTAAGTCAACAACAAAGTTATCCATATATGCAAAATAGTTGGGCTGGCTTAAAAAGTATATTTAATTTTTTTTTTTTAAATTAAACTGCTTTTCCTCCCTACGAGCCGCTGATTTACTGATAAATCCTGAACGTAAAAGCCGAAATGTGTTTGACAAGGTCCGATCTGGTCGGCTAGGAAATATTTTTAATCGTGCCGTAATTTTTTACCGCGATACACAGAGTCGCCGCTTCTTTGTGACGGATGATATCTGCCGATACGCTAATGCATTCCAATTCGCGTCCGAAGATTTTAGATTTGTGTTTTTGTTTTTCCATTATTTTGTTGCCTCATTTGCCGTTTAGAGCTTATAATCGAGCTATAATGGTTCTGTGAGAGGAATTTCCATGTCTTATTTTTGACCAATCTGATAAAATCTTTATCAGTATACCAACTCATCTGTTGGTTAAATAGGTTAATATCATTTTTAGGATCAATATACAGATGAGAATATTTTTTGCGGTGGGAACAAACTAAAACGCTTTTAGTATTTAAGCTCTGAAGAGATGATTGCGAACATCCTTCAAGAAGTACTAAACCCCACACAAAGCTGGTGTCAAAGGGAAAAAATGACAATAAACCCTCAAAAAATGGTTATTGTCCCCTTCACCCGAAAGAGAAACCTGGTTAACTTGAGACCACCAACTCTGCAAGGTGAAACAATACAATTTGGAAAGAAGCTAAAATCTGGGGTTGATCCTAGATAGCACTTTGCTGGGAAATTTGCATCTAAAAAAAGTCATCCGTAAGGCGACCCTATCTTTCATGCCGCAGGATCTGTGGCAAATCCTGGGGCATGCAACCAAAACAGATGTACTGGCTATACGTGACAGTCATAAGACCAATGATCACGTATGGCTCTGTGGTCTGGTGGCACAAGGGGCAGCAGCGGCTGACCCAAGCAAAGCTATCTAGCCTACAGAGACAGGCCTGCCTAATGATAACGGGCGCGCTGCGCTCGACACCAACGGCGGCCATGGAAGCCCTCCTAGGATTGCCTCCTCTGCATATCTACTTGGAGAGAGAGGCAAGGTGGGCAACATACAGACTCTATCAAGCGGTCAGCAACAAACCGCAGGCGTGTCATATGGAGAGCACCAGTCTCCTCAGGAATGTCCTGACCTGTGACAGACTGGGAATGCCCTCAGACATAATGCCTACAGCAACCAATTACAACCGGCCCTACAGTGTAGTCTACCCACAAAGGGAGGACTGGAGTCGAAAAACGACCGACCTGCTCCGGGCTGTGATCTGTTGGTACACCGATGGCTCCAAAACCAAGGACGGTGTTGGAACTGGAATATATGGACAGGGGCCGAGGGCAGAGTTTTCCTTTAGCCTGGGCACTCTTGCAACCATATTTCAAGCGGAGGTATTTGCTATTGAGATGTGTGCTAGATCGCTGGTTGATCGGCACTGCACACGTAAGACAATTAAAATATTCTCCGATAGTCAAGCAGCTCTTAAGGCTCTTGAGTTCAGCCGGTGCAATTCGAAAACCGTCTGGAATTGCAAGGATGCGCTGACCAAACTGGGTCAAAACAATAAGGTTACATTACTGTGGATACCTGGACACACCGGCCTAGAGGTTATGAATCCGCAGACCTCCTTGCCAAAAGGGGGGCGGAGACAAAATTCACAGGGCCGGAACCGGTCATCGGTATATCTCATGGAACGGCCAAGCAGTTCATATCAGCTTGGACACAAAGAGAAAATCTTCGGTACTGGCATGGACTTCCTGCCTGAAGTGTTATGTCTGGTCTGTTTTGCTACAGGATGTCGAGACGTGGCCACTGAAGGCATCAAACTATTGATAGAAAGACGATACCACGTACTATTCTCGAAGGTAAATCGAGGAACAAGAGGTATAGGTAGAAATAAAGAACTTCCAAAAATTACAAAATGCGGCAATAAATAGACTCATCTGATAGAAAGACGATGCGCCAAGGCACGGTACTTTTAGAAGGAGATATCTATAATATTTTTTCCGTGTAATAATTTCTACTAGTTAATTCACCATAAGTATTTTAAATTATAAAATTCACACTTGTCAGTAATTTCTAGACATTATTAAATATAGGGTAAGTTCTTTTAAGTTCCAAATATATTGGTTTATCCGAAAACACTTGAAAAAGGAAAATGTATTGCATGGTTCAAAAAGTCAGTTACCACTGTTACAACAACAAAAAATGTGTTGAATTGGTTCAAAAAGTCGGTAATCATGAGTGTTTTTTGAGAATAAACAAATTTTAGAGCTTAAGGCGATTTTCTGTGAATTTATTTATTTTTTCTTTTTTGATAATTGCGATGGATGAATTTGTACACGTGTAACTCAGAAACCCTGTATATATTTGTAAATATGTAATACTTTAAGTATTCGACATAAAAACATTTTCATGAATTATGTTTGCAATAAGTTATTATTTTTAGCATTTTCCAGTGGCGGCTCCACCATTGGATCATTTGGTCAATGACCTCCCAATATTTTTGATTAATATTTCCGAACAAAAACATAATAATGATATAAATAAAAAAACTATTTTTTTCAATCTTTTAAATTTTCCTTTATTATTCTAAGCATATAAACACGTTGATCGATTACTGGATTCCACAAGCTTCGCGCAGCGATCTCCAGATCGGTGGTTTCGTTTGTTGGCCAAAAACCGGGCTGCCTGCCTTTATTGACCGCATTGTTTAAACGGAGCCGAGTCGAATTTTCCGATCTAATTTACGATTGGATTTGGCTGCTTCCAAGCAGTGTAATCGCATGATCTGGGTCAACAGCCGAAGAGGAAAATTACGCATTTTTTAAGGTGTTTGTTTGTTATACGGTTTTTAGGACGGATTATATACGATTTTAGGAATTTATTTTTGTTGGTTATGTTTTTGTAATGTAAATTCGGAAACAGTGCATTTGTTGACAATTTTGTGTACGTTACCGATGTCAACTGTAGAGAGCGAGAGATTCTTCTCTACATTAAATAGAATAAAGACATTTTTACGCAATACAATGGGGGAAGGTAGACTATCTGCGTTGGCCATGTTAAGTATTGAAAAGGTCTTTATATTTATAAATAATATTGTAAATTACAATAAAGAAGTAATTAATCATTTTGCAAGTGCCAAAGACAGAAGGATTGAACTAAAATTTGTGACTATTTCGGTAAGTTAAGTAACCCTTTTTATTTTTTATCATATAAATATGTTTATTTTTAACCTATAAGTTGCCGTCATACCGATATTACTTACTGTCGGGGGTGAGATTTTTTTTTTTTTTAGAATATGTTGTGCAATTTTTCTGTTTAAACAAATGTCGATGCATATTATTTGTTATATTGTTATGTTTCTTAATAAATAGAAATATAATTCTTCAAATAAAATAATGTTGCTAAATCATTTATTTTTTGAATTTTTTCTTTGGAGTAAACGTCTGTGTGAAATAAAATGCCTAAAATAGTTTTTTTACTAAAAATCATATGGATTTGAAATTTTAACTAATGACCTCCCAGAAAGATTGACCACGAGCCGCCACTGGCATTTTCATAGGCGTATACGGCGGGGGAAGGGTGCCTGTCTTCAGCCCTTCTCCCAAGTATATTTTTTTCAAATTATAATAGTAATAAAGCTTCCAAACCAAAATTCTGACTACGTCAATGGGCACCTTCATAATTTCCCCGTTTATCAAGTTTTATCATTAAGCCAACCAACGCCTTAATTATTATACGTAAAGCCGAAATACTTTTATTTAAAATGCTGTACTCCACTGATATCTCGATTCCTATAAACAAATACCTGATCAGTCGGCTCTTTTGTCTACTATCTAATTAAATCTATTCCTCCGAATCTACCAGCAACGTGAGAAAAAATCATCAAACGATCCGATTTTATCTGTTTAAATTATTGTAGTGAAAACAATGTTGTGACACATGTTTTTTTTTATTTTTTTGTTCTAATGGCCTTTGCTGTAAGAATTAAAGATGCATGGTTATGGTTTTGAAACTTGAGAAAACCAAAGGGTGTTGGGTTTTATTTATTGGTCCATAGAAGTTATACGATATTTGTATTGTCTTTGTCTTGTCCGTTTTATTTAATAGTCTCGGGCTTCTATAAGAAGCCTATTTCTGATGATTCCTTTTCCCTCCAATCATTCAAATATTAGCAAAAAAGTCCTAATTTTTTTCACGGATACATCAGAGTGGTACTCGAAAGTGAAAAATGACGATGTTGGAATAACCAGCTTCTCTCAGGGCCCTTTTTCCTCACAAAACATGTATTTGACCTCCATAAGGTCAAGCTGCCATGTATGATTTAAAAAAGGTAGGGCCATATCTAGGCACTGCCGCACCCTTGGCGGGGCTTAACATTTGCCCCCCCCCACATCGAGGAATTTGGGGAGTATGGAATACCCTCCAACAAAAACGGGGATTCCGGGGGATTTTCCCCAAAAAATTTTACAAAATAAAGTGCAAAGTTGTAGGTTTAAAGTTTTTGAAGCGAGAGTTTAGTTTCTTAAAAATGCCAATTTTGTGGTGGAATTTGTGTCAAATTCTATATTTTCTTTATATGAAAATACTAGCCTACTATTTAAAAAGACATGATTTACATAAAACAACTCTTTGTATCTGACTGAAAAAAGTGGATTGTAAATTAACTATACATTTGCGGATGATTAAACTTAGAGTAAATTTTCTCAACAATAAAATTGAAGTCACAATAATACTCTGCATAGCAAGTCTACTAAAACGTAACATTTATTCTTTAAAAAATTAATAAATAAAATAATATAAAATAAAAAAATTAACTAGTTCTGAACCCAATTTATAAAACACCAATCTATCCGCAGCTTAAATATTAAAAAAAAGCAAACAGTTACATTCTTGCTATAGGTATCAGGATAAATTGATATTTTATTAATAATTTATAATTTTTTTCAGTCTTCATATATGTTAAAAATAATTAAATGAAATAGGTATCTAAGTTGAAAATTTGTTATAAAATTGTTTTGTTATAATTTATTTATTTGATTTATTTTGTTAAAAAAATAAAAATAATATGACTACGGTACTGACAAATGAAAAAAAATTCATAGCCCCCCCGGTAGCTGCGCCCTTGGCGGGCGCCCATCTCGCCACCGCCCAAATACGGCCCTGAAAAAAGGGCGTAAGGAATTTAGAAATGTTGTTAAAAAAATTTTAGAGCATCAGATGCAGTATTACTTTTTAGATATAAAATTCGTAGACATTCATTCCACAGTAAATCAAAACTTAAACCATATTTTCCTAGAAAATAGTTTTATTAAATAAACAACTAAGTACTTGATTTCATCATTTTAAAAATAACAAATTTGTATTTTTTTTTTAAAAAAAATTTCACTTCTTTTAAAGATATATTTATTATTAATTTTTAGTTTTTAAGGGTTATTTAAGGGAAATTTCTAATAAAGAAAGTTGTCTTGAATAAGTGATGGCGTTATATAAAATTTTTTACCAAGCAAGCAAACCTTTTTATTGGTTTAGAAAATTTCTAGTGTGGTATGCTTATAAAAAATAACGCAGTATGATACCATATTACATAAACCATATGCCAAATTTCATGCACAAAACTTTTTAATTACCATTTGTGGATGTTAGTAATGAAAAGAATAGTAACTAAAATGGTTCCTTGATCTTATTACATCTTCTAAAAGAGTTTCTTGTAAAATGTTACTTGCTCCATTTTTTTTCCCCCCTTTTGGGTTTTTAAAAATTTTTTCTTTTTACGGCAGACGCTATATTTCCTACAGCTGAATATCTATTTTAAAAAGTTTTAACATTTTAATAGTGTACAATTGATTTAACCTGAAGCGGTTTTTGCAGTTTAAAATATTTTTGTATTACATTGTTATTGCCGCCATTTTTCTATCTGCGCATAATGTTTCTTTTATGCAATAAGAATAGAGCATGCACTATTTTTGTTGCACCTGCCTGGCTATTTTTAAATAGTTTAATGATTTCCAAACAAGAAACCAACCCTAGAATATTTTCGCACTCTTCAGTTTACTTAAGCTAAAAGAATTGCATACAATTTTCAGTAAGTTGGTGAACCTTTTACCATTTCACTATCAAACTGTAATTTTTCCAAAATTTTGTTTAGTTCTAGTTTAATTATATTTTAAATAGAAAGGTGTTTGTAAAATTTAGAAATAATTTTCAACTTTTACTTTTCTTACGTAAGCGCTTTGGAAGGCGTATTTAATTACCTACGTCGGTAGAAAAGTGTAAAAAAAGTGTAAAATATTTCTGAATAAAACGAAACCCACAAACAACAAAAAAAAAAAGTGCATATTTTTCCTATATTAATTGAAAAAATAAATTTTGTTTTTTGGGTTTGGGAAATTTGTCAAATTCAGCAATAAATTTCAAAGTAAAAATTTTAAAGTTGCATGTAAGAAAAAAAGAAAAATTTTACCCAAGAAAGATTTTACATTTTCAAAATACCTTCTTAAAAAAACTACCCAAACGTTTACATAAATGTCAAATTTGGATTAAGTATCTATAAAAACCATGAAAGATTTTTAAAACTCTTGTTAAAACCATCTTCGAGGAAGCAAAATAAGTTTTTTTACTTTCCCCAAAATTACATAATTTACACACGGCCTTCCTATCTTTGCAAGAAAAACAAAAATTTTTTTAAATTAAATGAAGTATTGCCAATTTTTTAGACATTTTTTGAGCCCTAAAAGAAACCAGTTTTCGTGTTAAATTACAAAATATTTTTAAAAAATTATAGGTATTCCCGCGGGTATCTCTTATAGGTTTCCTTCCGTTGACAACTTTTAAACAATTATATGAAAGTTAAAAAACTATTTTAGCCCTTTCAAGGCATCCACACCCATTTGGAAAATAGGTATAGGGTAGAATTGTAAAAAAAGTCACCATTTTCATGCCATATCAATTTTTGGTGGTATTTATGAACATGTTTTAAACAACGAATTCTTGGATAGAAATAAAGTAAACAAACCTTGTTTGGCATTAATATATTCAGGGGGGCAAGGAGGGATAGTTCTTGTAAACTCACTGCACGGCAATATTAGTTAAAGACGCACTGAACCTGTTATAACTCTCTATGAAATAACTTTTTTTTTTCAATGTTTATGGCATTGCACCATAAGTGCATTTTTCTAATCGACGGATTCTGTTAAAAGTGTTATTTTTTGCTAAAGCAGAGAAACTATTTTATCTAGTAATGAACATTGCTTTTACCCAGCAATAAGTGACAGACATTACTTTAGATGCTCAATTCAGTTTGCTGTGGATCAGATCGATGGTTACCACATAAACTATCACATTGCCTTCGACAATGCAACCTACTAGAAAGAATGGAAATGGCATCAAAGTGCATTTCAAACACCTAGTTTACTATTCTTTGTCTTAACAGATGAAAAGCAGGGCACTAAAAATAAAGAACTTGTTGTCAGGAAACTGGAACTGTCATATTAAATAATGTTTCATTTAAAATCAGTGTTGCTCTATAACACTTCAAAACCAATATTCTCCATGTTTATTGTTTTCAAGGTATTTTATAGTTTTGGTTTTTATGGAATCAAGTGAATTTCACGTTTTTCAAATAAAAACAAACTCAGTTTTATCTATCTACAAGCTACCACTGCCACTAAGTAAATTGCACATTGATTCTAAATATGTGGTTAAACATGCCGTGTTTTCAGAATTACTATTCTATAAATGAAACAGGGACCAAAAAAACATGAGTCATCATCTAGATGCAAAACAGTTTCTTAATACTATTATGTTGAAGTATCTTACAAGAACCTTTAAACCAAGCTTTTAAAGAACCTTGATGATATTTTTTCAAACGAATATTATTATTTTCTATTTTTGTTTTTTTGAAAATGGCTTTAGTGTGAATTTGAGTTCAGACCAGAATTTGTATCAAGTTCTCTTGTTTGTAAAATAATTATTTGTTGATTCAAAGTAGACACCTAGAATAATTTTTAATAAAATTCAAAGGTTTTAAAGATGTTGTAAAGTCAACTAATAAAAAGCTTTATCTTATAATACAAAAAAAATACTGAAGAATTATAAAAGCTTAATCATCCTGACCCATGATTTCAGGGCTGCTATAAGTATATTTAGAATTTTATGTCTTTTAGTAAGTTTTTAGCGTATTATCTGCAGTGCTTTATTTTTATATATTATTTTTAGAGATTTTTGAATAAAGCTCAATGGTTTCTTTAACTAGTACGTTATTGAACTTATGTCTCTACAGGTTAGTTTCAAGTTATCTTTAAAGTTCTGGCCTTATGGCTTTTTCAAGAAGCAAAAATAAGAAGAATTTCTCATAAAAGGAAAATTGACCTCGAAGACTAATAACAGCTGTCTCGTTTGTTTCCAATCAAAACTAGCGCATTTGGATTTTTATATCGTTGTTAACAGGATAAAAAAACATTTAATGTTCTCTTACGCCTTACAGTTTCCCCTAGTTTGATTACACTAGAAACATGTGGGAAAACAATGTTGGCGGTTCTATAAGCATTTACTCCAGTACATAGGAGTGGATGATTCACTAGGAGCTTTTTAAGAAGAGTTAATCGTAAACAGTGATTATCCATGATTCAGCTTTTTATTACAGTGTTTGCTTTCCAAGTCTCTATATTTTATTACATATTTAAAACCTTAAAAAAATGATCATAAAATATCTCCTACAGTATGAAAAAACCTATATGGAAATATATTGGTAAACGAATCCATTGGTTCTTAAACACTTTTTCTTTTTATCTTGATATATAGTTAATCGAAAAATTACTAAAAAATACAAAGTTTTCTTTGCGGTTTGCAGTGATAGTTCGACTCAAATAATAACGCAATTAACTAAATCTGGACTCAAATTCTCTGTGTTTCATCCGTTACTTTACGCTGTTATTAAGATAGTTGGTTATTGTGGGCTTACTTCATTTGCACCCAGAGGACCTGACGGTTATCTTGTTTAAATCATCTGAATAAATCTACACATTCACTAAGTAACTGTCTATTGGTAACAGAACTAAAGAATTTATGTTTATCTTCTACTATAAGCTTTGATTTGGAGATCAGTAGTGCTTACAGATATCAGATTAATAAAATGCAGGCATTACATCTAAGTTAATATGTTCAATGACATTAAACCGTTCTAGAGGATAAAAATATGTCCCGTGCATTGTCTGCTGCATACTGACTGCTACAGGTCTGTCGAAAAAGTATGAAAATTAAAAGATTTATTTTAGGACTAAGATAATCAGATGTCAATTGAACCATTAATTAATTTGGTATACCCAGAGATATTTTTAATTTTACTATTATCCAGCTCAGCTGTAACATTTGGGATCATATGTATAACAGCTAATATTGGTTAAATGAAGTTTAAAACACAGTTAACTATCAAATAATGGTACAAAAATACTAAATGCAGAATTCTAGATAAATACGAGGAGCCGCCAGGTGTATATCGAACCAAAAAAAAATATATTTTTTTGCTATATACTATATATATACACCTACTACTATATCATACTTTATATATATATTTATATATATATATATATATATATATATATATATATATATATATATATATATATATATATATATATATATATATATATATATATATATATATATACCTATATATATATATATATATATATACTTCTATATATATATATATATATATATATATATATATATATATATATATATATATATATATATATATATATATATATATATATATATATATATATATATATATATATATATATATGTATATATATATACATATATATATATATATATATATATATATATATATATATATATATATATATATATATATATATATATATATATATATATATATATATATATATATACTATATATATATATATATATATATATACTATGATATGAAACAAAATTTGGGCCCTCAATGGTGAATTAAAAAAAAAAGAATATATCACTGAAAAAAAAATTAGAGACAAACATTTTAAAAAAGTAATTCTTTAAGCATTATAAATAATATATTTAAGAACTTTAAAACAATCTTCTTTAAACAAATAACTGAAATACATGAGCTGAGTTCAGGGTGTTTCAAAAAAACATGGACCATGTCGTGGGTAATTCTTTACTAAGCGCCAATAAAAAAGTCCTATGCATGGGTCCGGAAACGTTGAGCTACTTTTTATTTTCAGGCAACCAAACCACTGAATAGTTTCAATGAAACACTTTAAGAACGAGAAAGATGTATTAATAAGGCACATAGTTTAAATAAAAATCTGCTTACATCTGCGGCAGTGGCGTGCGTACAGGGTAACTGTAAAAATGTATTTGAAAGAATATGTGCGCCACTGACTTTTGCCATTTGAGTACTGGTTATCTTGAAACTTTATTACATCTAAGCTTTAAAGTTACCTCTTATTTTTCGTTTGGTTTCTTTTTAACAGATATGGTTATTTTATAAAAATGCAAAGTACCCATTCGTCGGCGTAATGCAAAAAATAATCTTATGTCTCTTAATCAAACTGTAGTTTTTGACAGTTCTCAATTCAACTCTTTTTTTAGGTACTTTCTTGGAAATCAAGAAATGTTTTCAGTATTATTCTTCAATTTAGCAGTTTTCGATTTTAGTAATTTGTTGATCGTGTGCTGTTTACAGGCTTTGACTGAGCTGCGTTATTTTTAGTTCGTGTTTAGATATTAAGCTGCTCGGCTAGCTATTGTTCCTCCCTATCAGATGGTTTTTCATCAACTACACTTCAGCCGAATGACTGATACGTTGTTTATGGACAAACAAATCAAAATGCTAGACAAGCTGTGCGGGTTATCAGGAAAACTTATCCCCAAGAAGAATTTCTGGTGAAAAGCTTTCCCACGGTTGTAAGTCATTTAAAACTGGTTCTTTAAAACTAAAAGCGATTCTGAACAGAAGATACCCCAGCTATACAATCGAGGCCATATTAAATAAATTGAACGATCCTTCAAGTACGAGAATTGTTGCCAATGAACTGGGAAATATTTGCATCATCAGTTCACAGAACCTAGAACAAGTTTATATCCCTATCATTTACACGTGTCCAGGAACTACCCAGGTGACTTCCCAACTTAAGGGTAATGTTGCCAATGTGGTTCTTAAATGGCCAAACGCCATCATTTTCTAAACGTGTGTACCTTCTTTGACGGGCGTCATTACGCGGCGTTATAGTAAATTTCATATACATGGAATAATCAAAACCTCACTCTTTACGAGTATGGTCGCAGTATAGAATTTTCCATCGGGCTGGTGTTAAATCACATAATTGATTTTTGTTCTACCGAATCGTCTTCAATAAGAATCATATTTAAATTTTACAAAATGATTTGCCCGGAGTTACTACCACTTTTGCATGAGAAATGGTACAATGTGGTTCCAGCATGACGGTGAGCCTGCACATTTTTACGGCAGTTGGAACATATTTAGCCCAGTGGTGACCACGGTCACCGATGGATTGGTGGTCGTGGAGGTCTGCCATGGCCACCTCGATCTCGGACACAGATCCACTAGATTTTTATTTATTGAAATCATTTGAAGTAATAAGACACCATTAAATACACGAGAGGAAAATTGTGGAAGAATAGAAAATGGCTTTGTCATCATTAAGAAAGATCTAATATTTGCAGAAAAGTAAAAAAAGTTTGCGGAGAAAATCTTATGGCAACTCAATGAGGTGGTCAGTTTCCACATTTTCTTTACCTTTAAGTCAATTATTATTGTACAAAAACAAGAGTTTGAATAATCATGGTGTTTCTACGATTACTTTCATTACGCGTGATGGGTGCACATTTGTATAAAATTAACCATATATCTGCTAGGGAAACCCTAAACGAAAAAATATACCAAGAGGTTACTTTTATTATTGTAATAAGCTATGTATTACAAAATTGGCAAAGTCAGGTAACTTTACATATTCTTTCTCTAAATACATTTTACAGTGCAACATACACGCACTGCCACAGCTGTAAGCAGATTTTATACATTAATATGCACTTTTCTTTCAAGTTCAAAGTTCGTCGTTTAGTCAATTCAGTGTTAGAAAAATAAAACGATAAACTTTAACTTTCTACCTGTATTCGGAAACCATGCACCAGTATTAATATAGGACTTTTTTTATTATTTTTCGTAAGGAGTATGTCCCGAAACGTGGTCCATGTTTTGAGCTACCTATCTCTGCCTCATTAAGTTCAGATTAATGTGAATAACGAATGAGGAAATAAAAATTTAAGAGTAAACTAAGTTAATATAATTTAATCAATAAAATTTAATTAAAACACAAGACAAAGATCAATTGTCAATACAACACCTACAACGCTAATCAGCGTTTAAAGTATTAAATAGATAAACATTTATTAAATTTACGTATACCTACACTGTTTTTGTAGATATATATTTTTACCTATTTAAGGTTTCATTTGCATCATCAGCTGTGTCAAATTATAGATTACCACCTTACTTCTGCAGATCCCAGATCATGGTCTTTTTATACTGTATTGAAGAGTTTGACCTTTATAAAAAAATATTATTTTTAAGTAATTCAGTTTTCCTCTTTCAACTTGATCTCTTCTATGACACCTTTCATAGTGGCTTGCATAACTCTGTAATAGCCGATGGAAATTTCCTGATAAATGTTATTCTTCAGCACAGCATATAAAAGTACACTGTTTAAAAATTATAAAACCATGGCTCTCAGATCAGGAAACACGTGACAAAGAACCACCATTTTTTGCCCAAGATTGTTAACAGCCACACGATATAAGACTATAAGTGCTGGTTTCCTATCTCGCTGCTGAGCAGCGGCTATTCGTATACATGTGGCGACGGCAATATGTTTTAACTATCACCATTAAAATCTGGGCCGTAAAATCCAGGAGAAACCCAGAGCACAACTTTCTGGAAATTATTTTTCTGTCTTAACCAGTCTCTCAGCTTTATCCTGTAGTTTCTAATACACGCGCCTGTAATGTGGTGAGATGGGGAGTGGTTACTCTCATGAACAAAGCAAATTTAAGAAATGTTTCAGAGGAGTTTCGTTGAGTTTTCTTTATTTCATGGTTTTGAATGAATAACAGAGTTGCGTTGAAAAGTTAGCATGGTCGCCGTGGCTTGTTTATGGTTAAATAGCAAAGTGACTTTTGGCATAGGTACCTTGTATTTCTGTTTAAATTAAACGTTTTGTACTTTGCATCGATAGGAGGTAAAACCTGCTCACTGAGTGGATACAGTTATTTAACACGTATGTTTTGCATATATAGGTACAGAATCTAAAAACATATCAAGTTTTGAAACATTTTTACGAGCCTTATTCTTAAATCAATAAGATATTATCATCCCATAAATCATTTTTTTGGTTTTTCTGTAATTTAGCAAGGTTAAAGAAGTCCAGAAGCAACTGAGTTCCATAAATTAAGCCACTCCTCGAATGTGCCTGGTGAGCGGCACCAAAGAGGAACTACAAAGTCAGTCCTAGGCACCCCAGATTATTTGCTGCAGAAACGGGCGGCTGCCAGCGGTACAAATACGGATAACGCCTGGTACATAGCTTCAGAACAACTCATTATATACATACACACATGTCAAAGCATCAATGTCAACAAATAATTCTACACACAAGTTTCATTGATAAAGGTCCCAATTCAAATACTTCATAAATCATTACCGTCAGGACAGATATCTGAAATGAACATATAAGGAACACAAGTTAAGTCACCCAAAGAAAAAAAACAACAGGAGGAAATTGTCGCGTTCAGAGTCATGTCAGACATTCTTAGACGAACGATTATAATTGTGGCCATTATCAGCGCAGCTATACCTGAAGGTGTTTGTGTCTGTTAACTACAGTGGAAATACGTCACAATAGTAAAATCACAGCACTCATTCAGTACGGAACCGGTATCGGACTAACTTCCACATTAAAGAACTGCAAAATTCCCTTACCCCTGTCATTCCTTTAACTCCCGCCCATGTGTACCCCTCAAATTTCAGAACGAGTTCCGCCCTGCGATGTAATGATTATGAAATTCCACTGACTGAAGTAGCTCGGGTTTCAGCTGAAAGTGGTCATGCGCACTGAAACAGCTTTGCAAGAGGTATGCTGACCGCCTAGGCCAGGTTTTATATCAAAAAATAATTGTTAGAAAGGGGTTATGGAGGCCATACAGTCTTCATTACTCCACTGGGCTCAATTTTGTGTTTTGCTCTTTTTCACCCTTTATTTAGCACTGCATTTTTATTTATCACGAAAAATACGTTTAATTACTACACAACAAATTTGGCCATTTATTTAAATAGATTTTATTAATTAACAAATTTCGTTTAGAACAAAAAAGAAAACAACGGCTTTATTTAGTCAACATTGTATCGATAAACAAACTTCTGAACTAATCAAAACAACTTCCTAAGTACTTTTCAAAAAAACAAAACACTGTCCAGACTTGTTTACTTTGGAGTGCACTGAAAAGAAGCAATTTGAATTACCTAAACAGATAATTTTGAAACGAATATTTTTGGTATGGGCCAAATAAATATTTGTTAAGAAGGTGTTTCTTAAAACGCTGTAAATAAAAACAGTTAGATTTTTACCATCGAACTTTTTCAGTGTGCTAGAAGTCATGGAGCCAGGGCAAAATTTTGGAAGCCTTCCTAAGTTTAACCAAAAGCAAAAAAATATACCCAAAAAAGAATTTATTCATACTTATTTAATGATGACAAACGGTAAAAATTTTAGAGGTCTTTGATCATTTATGTTTACGTTGCTTCTGGAGCCTTTATTTTTGAAGACAGAAAAAATGTTTTTATATAAAAATTGGAATGTTTTCCATGTGTAACACTTTAAATTCTCAGTAAAACTCCTCACAAATAAAGTCTTTTTCTGATTTTTAAACTATACACCTCTCTATATACATACTACCTTATACTATCTATATATATATATATATATATATATATATATATATATATATATATATATACCACTATATATATATATATATATATATATATATATATATATATATCTATATATTTATATATATATATATATATACTATATATATATATATATATATATATATATATATATATATAAATACCTTTCAAGGAAGGCTCCCGATGAGGCATCAAATTTTTTTTAAGGCGTCAGGATTAAGAGAGAAGTTTTTTAATCGCAATTACCCAAAATAAAAGAATACTATTTAAAAAAGTTACATCAGCATCTCATAAAAATTGATATTTGTATATATTCTGTAACGCGTTGTGACCTTAAATCTACTAATTGTATACAATGCCATTTTTCGCGTCTTGTTTGTCCCAACGCCACCGAAATCTCATGCTTTGGCGGCGACTTAATCATAATCTGCTAAACATACGGGCTTTTGACAGATATTAACAATGGAATCTTTGTCGGTACTATTAAAGTATTTAATAATTATTTTGAATATATTTGTTTAACTATAATATCTTATTATCGTTTTCTTAAACTTTATTGATCAGCAAATTGTCATATATTATTTTGTCAATATTTTATTATTTTATGTTTCATATATTCACTTCGTTCTGCTTAAAGTGAATCAGTGCAAATATTTTAATACTTATTCATTGTGTGTTGTGGTAGTGATGGTTGGTTAATAGGTTTTTAAAAATAAAAACATTTTTTGTATGAAAAAAATAAAATGCATAAAATACAAAAATTTAAAAAATCAGGTGTTGCCAGCCTGTGAAAAACAAAAAATGGAGTTTCTACCGCATGGATCGGACTGTTCTTGCCGACACAAAGGCACTGATCTCATAGATTTAATCACTAAATACAGGTGTGACCATACTGCATATCCTTATATCTATATTTTTACGCAATTAGGTATGTAAATAGGTAGAAGTGCACCAGTAAATTAGATTTTCGGGATATGGTTTATGGTTAAGAGAAAATTTATTTCTGCCTTCTTTTGGTGATCTTAAGAAAGTTTGAAAATAGAAAATTTAGGAAAGCCCAGTGCTGTAGGGCATCTTCATCAACATGCAGGAGCCAAAAAAGTCGAAAGCAGGTATAGGAAGAAAAACCACTGCTGAATTTGCGCAATGAATAATACGGTCTTATAATAAATAGTTTTGCCCAGCCATGTATAAAGTTAACAAATAAATTTAAAACTTATTCCACACTTTCTTTGTTTTTCTGATTTTTATTTCCTTATTTTAGTTTTAAGGAAAACTATTATAGAATATTTAAAAATTATTTAATTTTCTTTACGCGTTCAATTGTATTGATTTGCATATCATTTATTTAATATGGAAAGAGGTGGATGTCGACACTTTACAGCCTTCAGTTTAAATGGTTGATATTTCTATTAGTTTTCTATTTTTACCAAAAATAACACGACTGTTTGATAAATGTTAAGAATTGTATTATAACAGTGATCTTATCTGAAGTTATAAAGAAGAGGCATGATAGTGGAAATGAGTTTATTTACTTATTTATCATATTTAATATTCCATATCTTGAAAATGAAACGTCGAAAAAAAATTTTATTAATTGTCTCGAAAGTTGCCTCATCTCTCCACGACCAAATTTGATGTGCAGGCGGGGTTTTGGGGCGCTGATTACGAATTGAACATTTGTTTCGGCAACGTTTCGTTTCCGAGATATTCATCATAAAATTTATCAACTAACCTTATTTACACTATTTCTCCTTTTTTTGCACAAAATTCTTGATTTTACACTACATTATTTAAATATTTCGTCTTTTAAAAAACTGTTTTTATATTTATTTTACACCTTTTTTTCCATTTAATTGCAAACATCATCACACACACCCCAACGTACAACAATCTATACACTAATGTGGATAGTTTTGTAAATATGGCTGCTGCCTTTAGTTCTAGAATTTGATGAAAAAGGTGTAAGTCATCTGCAAGTTTAAAGGTATAAACGTATTGCCACTAGTGTAAAAATCAAGAATTGATAAAGAAAGGAAGATGGTTGGATTAATGATGATGAATATGAAAATAACGTTGCCAGCATATTTTCAATCCCATACCGTACCTCGAAACCACTGGAATTTGTGGTCAGCGCACTTATGGAAAAACTCATCGAAAAAATCGGTAAAGGGTCAACAAAATAAAAAATACCATGGTTAGCTTGGTTGTTTGTTTTGGGGTCGCTAATATTGTATAAAGTACAATAAATAATGTCACGTCATGCAGGTAACATGAATAAGTTTAACAAATATAGTATTGTTTTATCAGAAGCTGGCTTTTTATTTTTTTAAATCTTGTTATACTGTCCACAGCTTTGGGCTTAAATACCCAGCATGGCGTGGGTGTCTACGGCATGGTATAAGAGAGGTTTTATTACACAAGACTAAATATTGGATTTAGGAAATGAAGAAGAAACTTTTATCGTCAGATTCCAGTCTGGACTTACTCTGGGAACTCTTAAAGAAGAGTGGAGTTTTAAGGATTCTTAAAGTGGTTTGCCTGTGACCATCTAAAAGGTGTCACTATATGTTTACTTTGTGTGGAGGAGCTGTCAGAGGAGGTCTATACTTGCAGACTCTGTGGAACAGAAGCCGTCAAAATACCCAAAAAAGCATAGCCTCTACCACAGCCTGTATCGTTGGAGTAACAAAGAAAGCTTTTTCAGCATGTGACACAATGGCTTAGAATTAAGTGGGTTAGGAGACCAAAATCTCAATGAGAAAGCTGTTCGCTCCGGCTGTATATATATATATATATATATATATATATATATAGATTCAAATTGCAGAGTTCGGTCCATAGAATCTTTGTATTGATAGTCGGTCAAGACACCCTTCCACTTTTATATATATATATATATATATATATATATATATATATATATATATATATATATATATATATATATATATATATATATATATATATATATATATATATATATATATATATATGTAGTGGGTGTAGCAGTCTTTTGTTGAAAAGGATTGGTGGCCTGGATTTAGTAATGAAACCCTTCTGTTGATATTTGTCCAAGTTTATTATTTCTCCTTCCTCAGGACTAACTAAAAATAAAGTTTACAATTAAAAACTAACCTAAAAGCAAAGATTTAACTCGCAAAGTGGGTTGCTATGTGAAGTAAAATATCCATGTGCAGTAATCAGATTTATCTCCATGTATGTTAAAAACTACCATCTTTAAGGGGAAAAAATTTATTTAAAAGCAAAGGAGAAATGCCGGAACACGTGGAAAAGCGCGGTTAAAAAAAAGTTCTGACAGACGTGATCGAATGTATAAAACTATCTGAATGAATCACCGACATTCGTTGCAGCACTGAATTAGAGAGGGATGCGAGATTAATGACATGTGAAAAGAGACATATCTTGTTATTTTTTGGCAGGATCTATATAATAATCTAGGAACTGTTGTTCAGTAGAGTGACGATAAATTTATTAATGCTATTTTTAATTACTATCATTAATAAATTTACTCAGTCAGATGATATATGCATATGTCTTTGATATGTTTCTCACATGTCACATCCCACTCATGTCTCTAGCACAATAGGACATCTTTTAGCAATAACTCAGCCTGTCTCAATAATATATATATATATATATATATATATATATATATATATATATATACATATATATATATATATATATATATATATATATATATATATATATATATATATATATATATATATATATATATATATATATATATATATATATATATATATATATATATATATATATATATATATATATATATATATATATATATATATATATATATATATATATATATATATATATATATATATATATATATATATATATATATATATATATATATATAAGTATATATATATGTATATATATATATATATATATATATATATATATATATATATATATATATATATGTATATATATATATATATATATATATATATATATATATATATATATATATATATATATATATATATATATATATATATATATATATAATATATGCTACAGGGTGTAGTATATGATGCTCATAATTTAATGGGCGATAGTGGAGCTCAAAATAATCTTCATATGATGACATATGTGTCAAAACTTGACAGATTTTTGTCTAAACGATATCAAGTTTGAACTTGAAACGAAAGAAATCTTTCTGAAATAGGAAACTTTTCAGTTATATATTAACATAATCAATAAATTCATTTTGCTAATAATAAATAAACTAAGTTTCAAATGTTTCAATCTACAAATTAAAAAAAAAATATATAAATGTATTAATAATTTTTCCCCCAGTTAAAAAATGTAAAAACAATTGGCAACAGAGCCACTACTAGCTAGAAACTGGTCGATCTCTCGTAATACGTGTTCAACAGCCGCGAGGGTGGTTGTTTAAATCGGGAAAAATGTGGATATGTTACTCGTTACAGTATGTAGTGTCAAGAGTTTTGAAAGCAGGATAATGTGCAACCGAGGAAATCCTATTCTTTAAGCAGAATAAAAAAGTGCTGTTTTAAAACATGATTTGTGCTCTAAGAGTGGTAGCCCTATTTGTGGTGAGGTACAATAATTTGTTTTTAATTAAAAACAACCAAATAATGTACTGCTTTTACATAAATTTAATTTTAAATTAAATATTAAAATAAATTGCAAGAAGTCATTTTTATTATTTGTATATAAACTATAACTATTTAAAAAAGTGTAAATACAACTCTCGCAAAAACCGTTCGACTCGCTGTCGCCAGGCGCGGTGTTGCCAATTTTTTACCATTGAAAGGCCATATTTCGAAAACAGTTAACTTGCCTGACCCTTGCTGTTTTTGGCCTTTTTGACTTGTTTAACCACTATCGCCGTAAATCATGAGCATCATGCTTTTTACCGTATATATATATATATATATATATATATATATATATATATATATATATATATATATATATATATATATATATATATATATATGATGAGATTGGATGAACAGAAGGATATTACTAGGTTAAAATATAGTAAATTGAGAAAAAAATCATATTAATATCAAAAGCTGAAAACAATAAAATTGTTTAAATTTGACGTGATATTGTAAAAACTTGAATTTATCATTTAACTATTGAAAGTAGTTTGTATTGCTTTTTTGTCGATGGGCTGATGGAAGAACAAAAAATCGCTATTATGCGTCTTTTATGGTAACAATAATATGTGACACGGCTGGTACAAAGAAATTAGGTACTTATTATGTCCTTAACAGGTAATCTATGGATACTATTAAACACACATAGTAGGAAAGTTTATTTACTTTGAAAAAGCTTTAAAATGAAGAAAAGCACTGCAGCACGAGAAATGAAAACAAAGTTTCTCACTCGTTTCAGGATAATTATTATACTTTCCACATTGGACTAGCACTAACTACTTTGAATAACTTTAGAAAATCCTAGAATATCAATCTTGGATGCATCTGAACTTAATACCTATAACAGATTATACTTATTTCACCTTAAAATTTTACAAATTTTATCCTTATAAATTTATGTCCGTTCAGAATCTTCCAAACAAAGAAACGCCAGGACCATTCTGTATATGCATTGGAAATAGCTAGATTGCAGCAGGATCCAAAGATTTTAAATAAAATTCTACCTATACTATACCGACAAGTCCTCCTTCACGCTAGTAGGAATATTTAATAACAATATATTGGTCAGAGAAAACCCCTTGCAAATTCAACAACTAACAATTTTATTGTTTCCATGGCTTTCTTGATACTAATAATGAAACATTTTGTAATTTATTAATAATTTATAAAATGGCAAAAATGGTTCATCCAATCAATGTATATATATATATTTGAAATCAGAGAAAAAAAAAGATCTTGTAGCGCATAATATACAGGTGTTTCATTTAAAAAGTTGAAGTTGCCTACTATTTTCATTTTTATTGCAATATTTTTACTGAGAATTTCTCAAGATAATAAATCCTACAATTTTATAAAAAAACATTTTTTTCTGTCTTCAAAAATAAAGGCCTCAGAAGCCACGTAAATATAATCAAAGATCCTGTACCTAACTGAAATAAAAAATTATTCTTTTCGAAAAATATTTAGCAAACTTGGATAACCAAATATGATGCAACAAAATAATTTAAATATATTTAAGTTATTAATACACAAAATATAAATATAAATTTCTTTTTCTTGCTTTTTAATTTGCTAACTCATTAATTGTCTCTTTTAAATCGAGACTTGCAATATTCATTCTATAAATAATAATAAAGCAGATTACTTAATCGTAACCTTGGCGAGAAGTAGACCTAAGGTAGTTTTATCAGTTTAGCTTACTGAAAGATCTATCAGCTAGCGGTATTTTGGGCAACGTTAATAAAACATAAGGTATCTAAACTTCACTTAAGTCACTTTCAAGTATGTCATATTACTTCATATCAAACTGTGAATGTGGCCAAATAGAATAAGACCATATCCTTTTATGCCCGATAAATCTAATTAACGATCTTAACCTTATAATGAGTTTATTAAATTTGGTTAGCTTCAGATGGTTCTCTCAAAGTCAATGTTAAAATCATTAAACTAATAAATAAATTCTTAAACCACAATGAAGATTAATATATAAAGTATTTAATTCTTTGGTTTCTGCTCATCTGAACAATAACCTTGGTAGGAACCTTTCGGTGTGTAATGCTCCTCCGCCCCGGGGCAGTAACACCTCAAACACCACACCTACAACTATTATGCAATTAAATATAGTTAAATACCAAATTAATGACTGGCTACACGACTATCGAGTCAGAGCTCGCCGTGTGGTGAGGCTCCTGTTGAGCTGGTGAACGGCGCCGAAGAAGGCGTGGCGTCAGAAGTACTTCAAATATTTCAGAATATATGTTATAAATGGCCGTACAATTATTTCTAATGCACGTTTTGTCAGAAATTATTATTGTTTTTGGAATAAGTAAATCGAATAAATTGTTAATTTTTTTATGCTTTCTATACCTAATAAGAGTTACAAATTTGTCCCAAAAAACGGTCAGTAACTAAAGTAACTTTAAATAAAATTTCCGTATTACCTACTATAGGTATCTGTAATCACTTAAAAATTAATTTTTTTACTTTTGGTTGACGTTCCAAATAGGAAGTTGATAATACCTATGTACTTAAACGAGTTTACAGCTGTCATTTAAATACAAAGTTTTAGCGGGACTCCGGGGCTCCCTTGCCCGACCATAGCTACGCCCCTGGTTTTTTATCAGTTTTACGGCTGAGTGATGATCGCGTTGTTAAATTTAGCAATGGACTTTTTAACAATTTTTAAAAATTAAACAATGTTTAGAAGGTTTAACAAAACGTCATTTTCAGTGTAATTCAATATGTTTAGTAATCAACGGCAATAAAATCTGACATTTTGTTAAACATTCTGAACCGTTGTTTTACTTTTAACAATTGCTAAGTCCATTGCTAAATTTAACATCATCATCATCATCATCACTCGGCCGTTAATATTTAAAGATTACAAAAAAATTAAGTAAAAAAATAAGTCAAAATTCAAAAAAGTACGAGTCCGCAAAGTGAAAACTCAAAAAAAAGCTGCTTCTGGTTAACACGATTCCAACAACCTTGATGATCAGAAAAATCTTGGTTATTTCTTAGAGTAGAGATGTAGTTTCGGTTTGACGAAAGCTTTTTTTGCAAAAAAAATTCGCAAAATGTCTTTCATGTAAAAATAGAGTATCCAATTTTTATTTCTTCGTTTTTTCAACTTTGGAATTTTTAAAAAAAATAGTAAGAAACTGCAAAAGCTCTCTTGTCAAATGATTAATAAGATAAATGTCTGTACCAAATCTAAAAAAATCCCAGATCCCTATGCTGAGATATCATGCCTCCCAAAAAAACATGGTTCAAAGAAAAACGCGATTAAATTTTAGTCTTGTTCTTATCTGGTATTAAGAATTATTAATAAATAATTAATTACCTTTATAATAAACCATTACATTTTTTAAAAATCCTTTTACAAGCATATTTTTGAAATTTAAAAAAAAAATTATAGACAATACTCCCTTAAATAAATTTACAAAGGTATTTAAAATGGTTATATGGGTCTCTAAAATCCGTTAGAAAATGATGTCCCGAAACTAAAATATTTTCTACCCTAAAATATAGCAACATTTTAAAGAGGTATAGGATCATTCGTAAGGACACATTATTTAATAACTTTTTAACATCTAATACCTTTAATATTGATTAAACACCAATTTTTTTTTTTTTTTTTTTATATACAACAGAGCAGTCTTTATAGTAGAGGATTGTTTTTCATACAAAAAATGTGTGGCGGCAGACCATTTCATTATACGAAATCGTGATTCCATTTACAACCATATGAATCTTTTTGTTTAAATACTATAGTAATTAGGCAACATTTTTACAAGATGTTACCTAGTGGTAATTAATCCATTTACGATTATTTCAACTTTTGTCCCTTTATATATATCAAATAATAAGCGTTCGCTCTTCATTACCACATATATTTGAAGTGCTAAGAGATGGCGCCATCTTTTTAATGAAAACGAGGACAGTTGTGTTATTATGTCTACTGCTTTATCGACACTGTTCGTTTACAGAGCGGGCGGGGGTATACGAACCAGTTGTTCGTTGGCTGTGATGTGAGGCGCGTGGCTTTTTATTCTGTTTGTACTTTTTCCTGTTACCGACGTTTTTAAGTAAGTATTCCTACATTTCCATCTTTCCAGAATTTGGGCACTATAAGAAGAGTTGATCTTATAGAAATAATTTTATATTGCATTGATTTTAACTTTATATAATTTTTAATTTAAATAATAAAAAAGGAATGCAAAGCCTTAAATTTACTACTCTGTTACTGAACAAATCTGTTACTATCATCAGTACAACAGAGTTGTAGACTGATATTTCAGGACATTATCTGTAATTATTTAACAGTTTAGCTTTTGGTCGTCATTAGTCTGTCTGTATCTTGAATTATAAATTAAATAATTTGTTCTAGATAATTGTCTATCATATGGCTCTCACCGCTGCTGAAAAGCAGCGACGCTATAGGGAGAGGCGAAAACTGAATCCCCGAAAAAGAAGCAGAAGCTAAAGAAAGATTTAGAGATATCATAAAAATAAACGCTTGATAAAGACATGACTCCATGTGAGCATCGACTATCAAAAAAGCGGCGAGTTGCGAATGCCAAAGAAAAGATCGTCAAAGAGCACTTCAAGTAATTATGAATACGCCAAATCAACGCCTAGATCTGAGCACCACCACCTTCAGCATCTGTTGGAGTTGCTGTTTTTCACGGTTGCCACTACCTCGTCAACTTCTCTATTTCCTCAGCCTTCAACTTCAAGATACAGTAGGTCTAACATCTCCCAAAAGCTCGTGAGTGAGAAAAGTAAAGAGATAGATCTAAACTTCTCAGAAGAATTTAAAATGAAAGGAAGAGTTAGAGAACGAAAAATAAGAGAAATACAAGAAAAGATACAATAGGGGTTTTACGAAAAACTCAGGGGAAGCCTCAAACAAGCCACTGAGCAGATGCAATATTCTATATATTGCTATTAAACAGCGGTATAAGAAAATAAAAAGGTTTTAAGGAGAGACGCATTCATTTCAAAATATATTTAGAAGATAGTATAACATAATCAAGAAAGAAAGTGCAAATAATTAAAGACTGTTTAAATACTAATCAGGATTATTTAAACACACCAAGAATGAGAAAAGCGTTCTACGAGTTAAAATACACCAATTTATTTTTAATCATGGCGACGCGTATCCAGAACTACCGCGGGTAAAAAAGAGCATGACTATAAAGGAATAAAAGAAATGCAAAAACATATCTGTTTGGACACTATGAAAAATCTATTCCCATTCATTTCAACGAAAACCCTGACAAGAAATGTTATTACAATGTTTCACTACAAACAGACCATTTTATGTAAGGCCTCCATCCTTGATATGAAGCATGTCTTTGTAGACTACATACCCAACATGTTTTCTTTCTACTAACAGGCCAATATTCCGTCTGATTCTGGCTAAGATTATTCAAGACTCAAGTTTGCGATGTACATTCATTGCCGTGTATGGGGATGCTGCTTCAAATGTCAACCTGATATGAAAGCACCAATACCTGATAAAACAAAGAACGAGCTGCTTGTGAAATATCTATCCCCAATGGTGGAAACTGAAGGCAAAAAGTCGGGAAAAAAAAACAAAAGAATTACAGCTGTAAACACTGGAAAGCAGTGAATTCTTTGATGAAAAATTTAGCACTAAAGACTTTAAAAGACACACGTATATAATATAAAACACAATATAAAACATAGAGAGTGCCCTAGATAAATTGTCCGAAGACAAATAGCACTTCATATAGTTTACCCAAACTTTGTTTTTTTTTGAGATACAATCGAAATCTTTTGCGGGGTCGCGTAACCATCCTTACACGGGGTGTGTTTCAGGAGCTCAAGAAAAATGGGAAGGGATCTTTTGACTCAACCACCTTCCCCACGCCTGGCAATTTTAAATTAATCTTCACCCCCTCTCAAACAAAGGGCATTTAAAAAGGATACTTTTTTGGAGGCGACTCAGTATCGCCAAAGACAAATTCCTACCTAATATTTAAATATTCTCAAAGTAAAACCCGTAAAATTCCCTTGGGTTTTTGAGCCGGACATGGAAGGGCGGGGTATCGTGGCTTTTTAAGGAAAAATTTGTGAATTGTTCCCCGTTGGAAAAAAGAAAGTGTTTTTCCCTTTCCCATAACTTAAAAGAAAAATAAAAAATAAAAAATGTTTTAACTAAAATGAAGACAAAAAAAACGTGGCGAAAAGAAATTCCACAAAGGTTCTTTTTATGGCAAATAAAAGGGTCTCAGTTTACAAAAAAAAAATGGATCTTTGATATGAGAGTTGAGCTGTTTTTCCCCAGCGTGGTTTCTTCTTGCATGTCCAAAACTATTATGCCCAAAGAAACAATGGACAATTAAAGGACAGTAATCCGCACGTTAGAAAATATTACTAATTTAATTTTTTTCCCAGAAAAAATCATTTACAATCCCTTTTTAAGGGGCCCTCGGAATCTAGTGATGATATTCTTAAACAAAAAAAATAAAGTTTCAGCTCAACCTGGATTGTCAAAAAAAAATGATAACCACTTGAAGGAGAATATTCATCCAAATAAAGAAGAGTCTACGTTCTATTAAAAATATGCACTTTAAACGAATAATTTACCGAAAGCGTTAGGGACGGAGAAAGTAAAAATCGTATTCTTGAAGTCTGTTGACGGTGGAAGAGCATTTATGGTCGAAAATGATATCATGCAGTATGAAATGAAAAAAAAATTCCCGGGGCCCAAAAAAATAATTTTTTGGGCAAAAGGGTATATTATCTTTTCCCCCGACCCCTTTTAGAAATATTTGAAAAATAGGATATCTTTAATTTGATCTCAGTTAGAGCGTACTTGCTTTTAGGTTTTAATGTCTAATTATTAAAAAAAAAAAAGTTTTAAGTTAATAAATTAGTTTTACAACTATGTTAGTTTCTACAACTTCGTTACATTTCTGTCCCTATTTAAAAAGAGTTAAGTTAGATTTTTAAAAAGTTGTACTTTTTTATGTTTTGTCAGCTATATACTACTTTTAGAACAATAACTTTGTTATGTCTATTATATCATTTAATTTAAACAGAAAAATAGTTTTATAAAACATACAAACAAATCCAAAATTTTTTAATTATTATTCATAATTAAGAAACAATACTGTGATTTCTTTTGTCAAACATAAGAGAAAGACTTATTTGTGGTACCCCAAAAAAGATAAATTTTTTTTTTGTTTAATAAAATAAATAAATGTTGGTAACAGAGTTATTTTTTACCCTGATCAGTAAATCCTCTAAAAAACTGAAAAAGAGACGAAAAAGATCAGCTTTTAAAAAAATTTTTTATAAAATTAAAGTGTAATATGAATTCTTTTTACCTAAACAAATTTTAATTTTTAAAAAAAAAAATTAAAATGTGATTTCTGCAACGTTTTAGAATGACCCAAAATATGCAAATAAAATATGGTTTATGCTATTGATAATTATCTATTAACGGTTTTGTTTGGTAAATCAAATATTTGTTAAAAGAGGCATTGGCTTATGATTTCAAGGAAGTTTAAAGGTGTATGCCAATACTATAGAACAAAATTGTCAGGCGTGCAGGGCAGCGAGAACTCCGCGAACCACTTTGTTGGCCCCTAGGGTTTGTAATGTGGGAGGGGAGGCGATTCCATAATTCTTTTTTTACCCAACTATAAGTTGAAAAATTCAAATTCTTCAAGCCATTCACTGTTTTTTTATTTTTGCACAAATTGTTTGTTATTATACCTTTGAATTTTAAAATTATTGTGTATTGGTTTATCTCGTATGAAAGAAGCCTTCATTTAAATGGTCGATATTTTTTTTTTGTTTTTTTAAACCCAAAAACTTTGTAAATAAATAATTTTTAAAATAAATTTCAAACATTTTATGATAGTTTCATGTACTTATCCAATTTTGTTTATAAAAAGAAGGGCAAGATAGTGTAAATAAGTTTAATCTAATCCCCCAGATTCTGGTTGTATATTAAAAAAATGAAAATTTTTATAACTGCTTTTTTGGCAAATACTTTTACTAATAACAAACATTTATGAGACAGAATATGGTTAAAAGGCATTTTTGGTACCTAGGTATCCACTGTAACAGTATTCGTTAAATATTATGTGTCTACAATCGGGGCTAAAACTGATGATTTTTAAAAAAAAAAATCAATTTCTTTTTAAACAAATACAGAAGGAAAGAACTTTAGTATAAAATTGTACTTTCTTTCTTTCCCAATTAGAGGCCTGTATATATTAAAATTTCCCCTAATCTGCCCAGTAATTAAAAATTTTTGGGACCCTTTTAAAATTTGAATGAACTAATATTAAATGAAATAATACCTAAATGTATTATTTCTTTAATAAACAAATCCACATATATTGAAAATCATCTAAAAAGAAAGATTGCCTTACTTTTCTCACTGCTATTCTAAAATTTCTATTTATTATTCATAATTGATATTTATTATTTTCGTTCTGTTCTCTCATAAAGTACCTAATTTAAATAAAAAGAACTTACCTAAAAAAATGCTTGGGTATAGTTACCCTTGGATTTGCAAGAAAAAAAACCATACGACCTCTAATCATTTTGTTACGATTTTAAAGTAACAAACAATAAACACAAAATTTTAGTCACAATTTAATAAACACAATACTATAAGAAGGTTTTATCAATCCAAAAACTTCTCAACCCCCAAAATATGGGCCTCCAAAACAAAACAATAAAAAAAAAGGGGGCAAAAACCCAACCGAAAATGAAAATGATAACAAGCGGTTGACGATACAAAAACGGTTTTAAAATTTCTTCCCGGCACTTCCATCCAAAAACCAAAACACCTAAACCATTAAAACTCTTTTTAAAAGTAAAATGTTTTTGCCTAACAAAATTGATTTTCAGTTTGTGGAACAATTTAAAAATTACTGGAATTTTGTTATTGGAAAATCGGGGGGGAAACTCGGAAAATTTTTTTTCATACTGGGCTGGACATGTTTTGATCGATAGTGCCTGGCATTGGGCTTCCATCACCTTAAAAACTTACATTTTTATTTTTGGGGGCCCCCCAATGGATTTTAGTGCCGGGGAAAAGCTTTTTATCAGATTCAAAATTTTAAGACAGCGCCAAAAATAACAAAAAAAACTTTTTATTCCTTTAAAAGCATATTTAAAACGTGCATGTAAAATTGGTTTACTTAATTAAACAATTAACAATAATGAAACTGGGTATACTAAGAAGCTTAAAAATGGCCCAAAAAAAAAAAAAAAAGATTTAAAATATGGTAGTTAATAATTACAAAAAATAAGCATATCTACTGTTATAGAAACCTCCTGTTATTGGGAAATATTAAGGTGCAGGTTCTATTTGCATCAATATTCCCTAATAACAAAACAATTTCAAAACCTAATCCATGCTATATTTAATATTTTTAGGCTCTGTTGCTACCATATTTGTAATATTTTGCTAATTAGCAATAACACACCCAAATTTTGAAAAAAAACCTTGTTCTACATTATGCAGGGATTGCCAAAATTAGTGATTTTACGGCGAGATGGAAAAATTAAGTAAAAATCATTTTTTAAATGGTATATTATGGCATATTATAAAGACAATTAAAATCCTTTGGAAATGATATTTCCTGTACCAAAAGTAGGTTCTGAAATAAAAGTAAGAAAATTGGGTTTTTTTGGGAAATTTTGTTAGATGGCTATGAAATGTACGATAAAACATTATTAAAAAAAAATAAAAAAACAAAGTTTATTACGCGTGGGTGTTGTCAAGTCAGGTGCGGTCATTTAAACAGTGACGGAGCTAATTGTTACTTCTAATTTATTATTGTTTTCTTGTATTTAGCTGTGTCACAGGCTTTTAAAGGGAAGGGGGCCCAGTATTCCCCGGGTTTACATTTCCCTTTTCTACCCGTATTTTCCTAAACCTTTTAATGTGAGACTTGCACTTGTTTGAGTTACAAATGTGAAATGTAATATAAATAGGATTCCTATTTTATAATTTTATTGAAACCTTTAACAGTGATTTCCTCCCAATCATCACATTGTGGCTTAACACTATATAGCAATAAGCCCTTAAAATAGTTAATATCTCAAAAACTAAAAGGGCTACAAAAAAAATCTATAAAAAGAATGACGTATTTTTATTAGACCAATATTTTTGATTATATACCTATTTTTCGTAAAATCAAAAGTTTTCAAGCTATTAAAGTTTTAAACGATTTTTTTAAATTAAAAAAATGTAATCCCTGGGTGAGGCAGCAGTGCGGCTTTGAATTGACTATAGTTCATAGTAATAAATGTTTTTTTGCATATCTCTTATTGGCTTGCTTTTTTTCGGGGGGCCTCCCCAATATTACGCTTTTAAAGAAAATCAAAAAAGGGATCTTGGCCCAGACGTAAAAGAAAACCACTGTTTATACAAAAAAATTTAAATTAATAAGAATAAAATACTTAACAAACACTAATGCTGCACAAAATAAACTATAAAAATATCACAACCGGGAAGAATTAAACAACAATTATTCAAAAAATGAAGGCCTTTCCCGAAAAATTGAATGGGGGTTTTTCTTTTTGGGGGTTTAAATTTTTTTAAAATATGGCTTCTAAGACTCCATTTTTCACCCAATAATTACATTAATTTAGAATCAGTCAAAAGGTAAAAAATGATCGGAACAGAAAATGTTAAAAAATAGAAATTGGGTGATATATTTGTAGATTTTGTTATGCAGTTGAACATAATTAAAAAAAGAATCAAAAAAGTATGATTTTTAAAATTTCTTTGCTATTCTGTCCCCCATAATAAAATTTTAAAAGTACCACATATATTGCATTTTTGTATTATAATTAACTTTTTATTAGTTTTCAAAAAAGGAACTCTCCGGGAGCTTTCAAAGTTTAAAAAACTTTTCCCATAAAAGATGTCCCATTTATTTTGTCCTATCCTTTAAATGAAACATTGGTTTTATATTTGTAAACAATTTTCGGGGAAAGTATTTTTTCAGTAATATATTTAATTACCCATCAGTTTTCTAATTTCTTTTATTTCTTTTACCCTAAAAGTTCCCAGATTTTAGAAAATTAAATTTTACTTGTAACAAGCAATTTATCTTCCGATTTTAACTAAACTTTTAGGTTCATCCAAATATAAAACGTTTTTTTATACTAAATTAAAAAGTTGATGACCCCGAAAAATAAACCACCCTTATATATAAAAAATACATAAAAATTAATTGGCAAGACCAACTTTAAAAATTTTTAAACTAGATTGATTAACTTTAATGGCATCAAAAATTTTTTTTGGGTTTTTTGTAAATCCCTTTTTCTCTTTTTGTAATTTTAGGAAAAAAATATGTCGAAAAGATCAGTTTTAAAGTATTTTAAAGGTACCTTTATAAAATTGTTTTCTGTTATTGTGAAAATTTTTCCAAAGAGTTTTTAAAAAGAAAAAAGATTTTTTTAAGCCCCAAAGCGTATTCGGTTAACTTGGGTAACTTTTTTTTTCTGTTTAACATTTTTTTAAAAAATATCGGTCAACAACTTTGGGTTTTTTCGGTATATTTTGAGCACCACCAGAGTTTTTATTTTACGAGTTAGAAAAACTTAAATTAAAAAAGCTAAAGTATTTTTCAACCGTCAGAATTTGTCATCAGAAAAAAACAAAAGAGCATCCAAAATGTGTTTAAAAATCCAAGTTTGGTTTTTTAAAACCCGGTATATTATAATTTTTTTTGGCTTACCCTTTACTCTTTTCAAAAATATATGTATGTTGTATGTTTCTTTTTACAGTTTAATTAATTAGTATTTCACTTTAAAATATTGCATACTTAAAAAAATCTAGAATCAAAAAACAAAATTTAGCCCTATTTGTGTTGAATCGATTACTGATTTAAATATTTGTTATAATTTAATGTAATGAGAAAAGTAGATTGCGGTAAAAATACGTAATTTTTTTTCGGCAATCTAGATGTTTTAAATATCAATAATTTTAAATAAATATATATATATATATATATATATATATATATATATATATATATATATATATATATATATATATATATATATATATATATATATATTTAAATCAAGTAAAGTAAGGAAGCAAAAAATAAAATATACAGGGTGTTCCATTTAAAAACCAAACCTGGTATTTTTAAACACATTTCCGATGCTCTCTTGTTTTATCTGATGACAAATTCTGATAGTTCAGTAAAAATACTTCATCTTGTAATTTAAAGTTTCTTCTTACTCTTAAAATAAAAGTGGTGCTCAAATATACGAAAAAAAGAACCTGTACATATATCCCAAACCAGTCTTCAAATTAAAGGAGAGAGTTACATATAGGTAACCGATTTCACTCTAAAATATTAAAATTTTAAGGGTTGCAATATGGGAAATGGAAAATAACAAGGATTTATAACTATTTGACGGTAAAACTCGTGAAAATTACGGATATAGTAAATATAATTTGGATTAAAATGTATTTTTTAGTAAAAAAAAACAACATTAAAAGTCACATTTACGCAACAACTCTATTCTTATGTCCTTTGCCAGATCATGTTTTATTTAATTAGTAATAAATCATTACTCCCAAAAATGTCAAATTTAATAAAACACTTAAGACAACACGATCAATGGTCTCCGTCTTTAAATAAAAGACCAAATCAAAATATATAAAGTCTGAATTTGACTAAAAACAAAATATTAAATATACAACGTTAATTATACACACAAAAAAATATCAGAAAATTTACAATAACTAACCAAACAAAACAAGCAAAAAAGAAGTGACTAAAACTACTTTGGTATTTTTTTAACAAAGTTTATCATCAGTACTACTTTTAAATAATATAGCAGCTGTTTAAAATAAATGTTACTGTCCCGTAATTAGACCTGTTTCAGAAAAAATAGTACAAAAGAAGTTTGGCTCCAGTCTACACCTTTTTAAAATATACATTAAAAAGTGTCAAATGTAAATCTGAATAGTCAGATGTATTAATTCGGCTGTAAATGCAATTTAGCCTTATCAAATATAATTCATAACTAATAAAAATGATGTAGTAATTAAACATGAAAATTCACAAAATTGAATTTAGAAAAAATGATGAATTTCACAAGAAAGTATCTAAATAAATTAGTTTTACCGGGTAAAGCTTACGAGTTAAGGCAGGGTCTTACATTTATAAATCCTGTATATTATCTTAAATTTAACTTTGTAAATTATAAAAGACAGGAACAGATTTGTGGTGCTTTTATATTAAAAAAAATGAGAAAGCTATTTTGAATATTTTTTAAGTAGGATTCTAAAGAATACTTATGTAAATATTTTTATAAATAACCAATGAATAAGGTGTCTCACTAATAAAATGTTAATTTTATTTCCTTTAACTAAAATCTTTTTTAAAATATTCCTTAGGAACTCAATTTTTTTTTTTAAGAAAAAGCCACAAATATAACTGTTCAGTCTCAATGGATGATTCTTACTAGGGTGTGTGAATATTCCGGGTTTCGAGCGAATCACAATTAGTCAATTTTAAATCGATTATTTGAATAATTCAAATTCATATTCGAATTATTTGAATATTTGAATCATTTGGATAGTTGAACTATTGAAGTTTGAACTATTTGAATAATTTAAAATTATTTGAATGATTCGAATCTTTTGAATAATTGGTGTCAATTGAAAACTTTTTCTGGTTATTTAGAAATAGAAATTTATTTTGGCGGCAATTTTAAAAGGTTTGTGATAATTTAAAATTCCCATGTATCTAAATCAACTCATTAATTTTGAATCCACAATATTGAAAAGTTGTTGTGGTGGTTACTTATATACTGAAATATATTTAATTAGTTATGCCAATTTTTTTTCTTTGATTAATAACTTTAGTTAGTCTTATAAAAGGGATTTTAGAAAATACTTTAATTTAAGAAAGGGAGTTTTAGGAAAATACTTTAATTTAAATCGAAAGTTTAAGCGTTTCGTTCACATTATTATTTTTAAAGTAATACGACTCTTATAATTAGCTTATCAATTATTTAAAAATACTCATTCAAATTGTTTGAACTTATCGAATAGTTTGAGCTATTTGAATGGTTCAAACTAATTCGAATAACTTGAATATTCAATTTGATTCGACAACTATTTCACCTACTCTGTACTTAAAACATTGTCATAGCAAAACTTCCAAAGTGCTGCCTTAGTTCTATATTATCAACTTATTATACAAACAATACACTTTATGTGTCAAATGAGTGTAATTATTGTAGTTATATTTTTTTCATAACAAATATATTTTTTTGCTTTATTATATAATTTTGTTATCATTTATTAAATAAGCTTAGACACAGCCAAAACTTCTTAACTCACCCCAAGTAAACAAGTTTTTAAAGTGTTAAAAATTTAGATAAACTTTTTTTGCATTATTTATATTTTTCATGATAGAGCCAAGCCACCCTGTGTAGAAGGACATATAATTTGAGAACTTTTAAAAAAATAGTGAGTTTATCTACATACTTATCACTAACATAATCAAGTTAAAAATAAAATTTGCTTCTTAGGTAACTGTTAATATTAGCATCCAAAATAGTCCATAGAAAGTAAAACATAGATAGATAATTATATAGAAATAAATTTATGAAATTACTCTATAAATAAACAGGATGATACATTTTGTTACACCTTTCTAAGTTGGACACTTTTAGTGGATATAGCAACTTTCTCGATGCACGGACGGCAAAACATGTGTCCACTAAGGTTGCCATAGTTTGTCCTGAAACGAAAGGCTCCAGACATATAGGACAACTTGGTGCTTCTTCCTCTGTACTGCCTTTTTACAAAAGAAATATTATTAACTACATACAAACTCAATCTTAAAAAAACCTGCTTAAAAGACTAGTATGCACAAAAAGGAAATTTTCTATTTTTTTTTTCAGCTGATTTTTTATATACATACTTAAATATTTTTATATGTATTTATTTATTTGAAATTACAATTTTGTTTTTATTTTAGGTTGAATTTATAGAGGGCACTGAAGTAAAGGACTAGAAAAATTCATTGTTCTATGGCAGACACTTATTTTCAGGATTAACGAGCCTGAAACAAAAAAAAATGCACTATAAAGGGGAGGGTATCCTAGCCCCAAGTTTACCACCACTGGTAAAAAATCGATCAAAAAAAAAAAAAATGTTGAAACTGAAAAAGTAAAAAAAATATTTTTTTTTAATTTTCCTTGCAATTTTTTTTTAACCGTTTCTGCCAAATTGTAATTAATTTGCGTGTAGAAACTATTAATAAAAAATGTAATAAAATTTATTAAGATAGGCTGAGTAGACCCTGAGATGTCTAGCTAGGAAACAATGAATTTTTCGAGTCCTTTACTTCAGCGCCCTCTTTACATTCAACCTAAAATTTATTAAAAAAATGATTTTAATTGAAATAAAAGAGATACGAACCAAAATTAAGATTTCCTTTTTGGCACACCTTTTCTATTGGTTCATCTTTCATAGTCTCATATTTTTCATATGTTTCGAAGAATTTTGTGGGAAATTAGAAAATACAACAAAGGTAACATTAAAAACATGAAATTCCAAGACACAGAAAGTTAATATTCTGTTAAAGTCTAGCATTTAGTACTACTTTTAAAAGTGAAATCTATTTAATAAAATTTATAAAAAAATTACAAATGTTTATGCACAATGCAGCTGTAGACTTTGACAAAATATTAACTTTTTTGTTTTAGCATTTCAGTTATTTTTTGTTATTACCATTTTCTATTTCCTATTTTAAATCACAAAATGTTGTTACTAAAAATAAATATGATACATTCTTTATTGAAATATACATAAAAATACCCTTTTAAAAATGAACAAATAAACAAGGTAACCCATTAAGAAAATCTTAATTTTATGTAACATCTCTTTCGTTTCCATCCAAATTATTTTATTAAGTATCCTTTCAGATTCTACGCGAATAGCTATTTAGCATTTTTTTAAATACATGGTTGAACGACCCTGCACCTGGAAAGTACAACATTATTATCGGCTTTTAACCGAGTACTACTCTTAAAATAAGTACCTAATATTATAATTATTAAAATATAGCTAAAAAAAGTGATAAAAAGTTACTTTACTTGCCTCTGGCTCTTTAGGTTTCGGTTTGAAATCATCAATTAAAGATGTAACAGTACCTAAAATTTCATCAGTCTTTTTCTTCAGATCTTCTAAGCTAAAAATCAAATGCAAATAATTATATAATTTACTGAAATATAAATGTTGGTATATTATATTATAAGGATTAAAAGTGTGGATAAATAAGCACTTTTAGTCTGTATGATATATACTATTTTTTCTCCAACCAAGTCAAAATTAATACATTTAGTTAATCGTTTTTTTTATCCTAGGATTAAAAGTAACACTTTTAATCCTAGGATTAAAATTGTTGCTAAGCAACGAGCACATTTTTGTACGGTATGAAAAAAAATTGATAATTCTAAATTCACCTACCTTTCTACACTAACTAGAACATTCTCTTTGGGCTTATCACTAGTTATATCAACTATGTTACAATCATTTAAAATATCATCTACATATGCGAATAAATCTTCTGGTTTCCTTTCTGGCCTAAAATTCAAATGTACCATAGATTTAATAAACATCTGTATTATTACTTAGTCAACAAACTTGAAAATTAAAATAAAACTGACGCAGATTGAAAAAATTTTTGCAATGAGAAAAAAAATTAGAATGTGAAAAGCGTATTTTTTTAGGACAGGATAAAACACTTTTGATATTAAAAGTCCACTTTCATTCAGTGCCGACTCTTGAATGTTTAAAAAGTTTTATCTAATAAGTGAGACATGGGGACCACACCAAAGGTATCCCATATGCTATTGGCCTCAAGGGGAACACTCTGATAAAGAAAATGCAGCTAGTTTTACAAAGTTTCGGATTTGACTATAAAATTTCATCCAATTTACGAAAAAAAATCAAATTCGCTAATAAAACTTAAATTTGATATGAATTGTGATATATGTTTTGCTAACCATGTAGCTTTTTCAGACTAATAATTTAAAGTAATATTAAGAAGTGCACTTTAAGAGAGTGAAATTTTTCTAGGTAGTACACCTAACAACATTTGGAATTTTTATTTAATCTATAACATGTTTTTTACATATTTACTAAAGAGATTCAATTATGGCTCCTTATTAACCTCTAGTTGCCCTCTCGAACCTACTCTGTGTTTTTAATTTAATTAATTTCCAGGGAACTTAAAAAAGAGACAGTTCTTTACCTTTATCAGCCAAATGTAGAATGGTCTATTAAAAGTGAAGCATAAGTAGAATTTTTCATTTTTATGAAAACTTTTCTTATGCTCTGAAATTATTTGCACTAAAGTCATTCCTGTTTTAGCTATATACACTTT
>JAHBCN010006465.1:0-48710 GCA_019359885.1 Listronotus oregonensis | reverse complement strand
TAATTTTTATAAATACGAGAAATTACATATAATATTTACGTACATTTTAAAATTTTCAAACCTAGTTTTACATAAAATGGATGGTAAAAACATAATAAAAATAAATAAACTAACTAATAATTTGAGCGATACCGGTCCTGAGACACATGTAATATAATGATTTATCCCAAGTATAGTTGATAAACAAAAAATGTATAAAACTAATATTCAAATAAGCTGCCTAGTGACAACTATTGGAAATCAGATAATTTCGGGAACACGTGTATTGTAAGTGGATGCGGGCAATTACAAGGTTATTTGTCACAGTATTGCAGGTATGCATTTTTACAGGACTAAGTAGGGTAAGCATTATGGAAGATTATAAATTTTATGTTACCAAACGTATTAGTAAATTTTCACGGTTATTTTTAATTAAATTAATGGCGAATATGGGCAAATAACATGCTTATCGATATTTTTATTGAAGACACCCACGGTACGTTAGTACTTAGGCATCAGCCTTCGTGGATTGTCCCAAAATAAAAAAAAAACTTAAAAAGTTTGTTAGGACCAATTCAGTTTAATATAATAATACCTTGGTATTAGCTACGGCCTCGAGTAAACTACGAAGCCAATTTTTTTTACTGTTAATAGGGTATTATCAAATTAGGCTCTGGATAAAATTTCGTTTTATTATCTTCAACCGTTTGATAGTTATATCACTAAAAGTTTCTTTTTTATTTTTTAACACTTTGTAACCTGAAAGCACCTATGCGTTGAGCCAAAATTTGATAAAAAATCTCGTTTTTTTGCTAAGAAATCCACTGTCTAGTTTATTCCCAACCTTTTAGAAAACTTGAATTTCTTTTCAGAGCCAGGATGTATTTTTCTATTTCGACACTGTACAGGGTTTTTCCGTATATTTTAAAGCACCACTAGAACTTTTATTTTAAGAGTAAGAAGAAACTTTTAATTACAAGAGTTAAAGTATTTTTACTGAAACGTCAGAATTTGTCATACGAAAAAACAAAAGAGCATCGGAAATGTGTTTAAAAATACCAGGTTTAGTTTTTTTAAATGAAGCACCCTATATATTACTATTTTTTTGGCTTTCTTACTTTATTCTGATTTCAAATATAGATATCTTGAAAACGGTTAAGATTGGGTATGTAGTGTGCCTAACATTTTCTTTTAGAATCTTGTAAGTAATTGAAATATTGAATAATATACAGGGGGTTCCATTTAAAATAAAGTAACTTTGTTCTTCCAAGGCTTTTTGACTGATCCTGTATACTTAGTTTATGTGCAGTGTAATAAATTTATAAAAACCCTAACAATATTTCAATTACTTACAAGATTTAAAAAAATGTTAACACACTACATACCCAATCTTAACCGTTTTCGAGATATCGAGTTTCGAATATCGTTTTCAAATAAATTATTACATTCATTAATTTTCTAGTCCATCAAGTTGCCTTAGAAAATATTTATCTCCATAACAATGTTGATTTGTCATCTTGATAACAGATATGCCAAAAAAACTTACATTTACAATTTGTGAACAATTTTCGCGTAAAAATGGCACGTTTAAGTGATACCGTTGATTGAGTAGTGTTTTGGGAAGATACATAAGCTTATGGGAAGTAAAAAGACCGACAAATGTTTTAGCCGCTTCGAGCGCTAGCATCGGCCATCTGTTTAGGAAAACATAAACTAAATAATGATTTATTGATTTATTTAATGAAATATAAAAAAGATTTCTGTAAAATTTTTATAAACCAACGCGTATGCCTCGTAAACGTAACCTACCAACGAAAAGCCGACGTTGTCAGATGTTGTGAAACTGAACCCCTTGTTCATTCTCATGAAATTCTTTTACTGGCAAAAGACTATGGAAATAAAGATTCCATTGATTATCTAAAAAGATCAAGTGAAATTATGAACAATGTCACAATGTTTATGCTTAAACATTTTAATGTAATTTTTGATAAACATAAATGTGAATTTGGGATAAAAAGTACAATTGGGGAACAATTATTATTGAATATAGAAGGCGTTTACGGTAATTGGTAAAATTCATGCAAGAATCACAAATTGTATATTCTTGATATTTTTATTAAAATAAAATTGTTTCGAGCATTACAATGGGAAATTAAAAGTTTACCAAAACAAAAAAATTAGGCAGTAAAACCTACGAAAAGCCCCATAGAAAAATTAATATTTTAACTTCTTAAATTACCACACATGCACGCGATTACTTTTTGAGATACAGGGTGTTTTGAGCTTTTAAAAATACCCATGCTTTTATTTGTAACTTAAAAGAAATCCCGTTTCGGATTTTGTTAACACATTCTTTTTATAAGATTTTGTTTTTTTATTAGATTTAAAATTACACGTTTTTTGTTTTTATGACGCTCAAAGACGAAACGTCAGATTTTAAATTTGATAATACTAACTTGAAGGGGGAAAAAGTTTTTATAAAAAAGGGTCATTTAATTTTAAGTATGTCTTGAAATAAGCACAGGAAAAAATAAAACGATTTTATAAAATGTCTGTTTCGTCCGGTTAATTCTCGAAGTGTACGGATTTTTTCAAATTTCAGAGAGGCATTTTATTGGTCATAAATTTGCGCAACTTTGCCCCCATTTACTTAACTGACCCTGTATCTCCTGTGGTTACCAAGATCCCCATACTTCGGCACGAATTTGTATCATCCTGCAATCCTGTATAAAACAAAAGACTTTAAAAGCCTATGTAAATTTTAAAGTTATTAATTCAATTTTAATAAGAAAATAATATTTAGACTTATGACCATTTTTTTTTGGTAAGATGAACAGAAAAATTAATTTCCCAGATTCCTAAAACAAATAGGACCATTAAATAAATCGAAATATCATGTATTTTTTATTTTAAATACTTATTTCACTTCAATACTCTAAAAATTATATTTATTTAAATTTAGTTTTGTCATGTTAATTTATTCGAGGGTTTATTATTAGGTATTTTTATTACATATTTATATGTTTTGTATAGAGTTGTATAGAGAAAATATTTTTAATAAAGAATAAAGTTTTCGTTATTTATAAATTTTAATTATTTTAATAAATATGTTTTCTTAAACAAAATTTGATTTATAGAAAGAAATAGGTAAATGATGTTGGCGTTAGCATCCTATGAACTTTTAATTTTTGGACTGTTAGTTTAGTGAGAATAAAGAACTAGTTTCTTTGTGAACCTTTTTATTTTTTGCGACTATTGGGCTAAAAATTGTAGCCTCAATAAAGGGCTTAATAAATACGTCCCAAAAAATAAAAAGATTCACAAGGAAACTAGTAATTAGTCCTTTCATTCTTTATTCCCACTAAACCAACAGCTCAAGAAAGAATTACTTTTTGAGACACTGTGCTGTACTGTTTAGGTAAGTTAAATCTTTTATCTTAATATTTTTTCTCAAAAATATAGGCACATAGCTATTAAAATCAAAAAGTTAAAGGGGAGTGGACTTTTAGGCGGGTCACCCTGTACCTAGAGCTGAACCCAATCAACGGTAAGCATAATTAAAAAATAGCTTTTAAATTTATCAGTCTTTTATTTTGTTCTCAAACTGAAAATAATTAAATAAAAAATGTATCTAAGCACACAATAATTATACATGGTTAACTTCCCGTAAAGGGTAAGAAATTTCTTTAGATCTGGCAACGCAGCGTGTAGCGACAAAAACCCGATTCTATTTTATGTCTTTAATAAAAATTTTAAAACCCAGGCCACCACTTAAATTCGGCCGTTGTTTACACAAACGCCGTAAATTTTATTGGGGCAGCACCAATCGATCACGCTTTTTTCGGACTCACTCGGCATCAGTCGTCACTCAAAAAGGACAAAAGATGCTATTTGCATTGGTTTAAGAAAGATAGAAATAATTTTTGTTGCGAGCCACGTTTGTTTTCATAGACATTAGGCATCTTCCCAAAATACTACTCAATCAACGGTGATACCGAGCGCATTGAAATTTTAATGATGATAGGGTAGGGCGATAGAACACGGAGTTTTACCCAAGTGGTGAATATTTTTAATGAATTGCATCTAGATCGGGAACCTATAACTAAATCAACTGTTTCCAAAACATTGCAGCGTTTTCATGAAACTGGAGCTGTGAAAGATCGACCAAAAAGTGGGAGACCGGTAAGCGTTACTAATGAAGAAAAATTTTAGATTAGAGAATTTAATTCTCTAAATGTCATGTTAAATGTGGTAGAAAATCCAATAAATTCGACACAACAGCGGGCTTTAAATTATAATATGAGTCGATATTCCATTCAAAAATTACCAAAAAAAAAAAATTCAAACCATATAAAATTCATTTGTTACAAGAATTGAGTGAAGACGATTTTGATCGCAGAATTTAGTTTTGCGAAATCATTATGGATAAATTAAATCAAAATGTCAACTTTGTCAACCACATTTTATTTTCTGATGAATCAACATTTTGTTTAAACGGGCACGTAAATCGACAAAACTGTAGATATTGGTCAGACCAAAACCCACATTGGATGGAACAAGTTTATACCCAACTACCACAAAAACCAATGTTTGGTGGCATTATTGGTGGAATCGTTATAGGACCCTATTTTATACAGGGAAAATTTGAACTCTGAACGATATTTATTAATTTTACAAGAGAATATTGTTCCACAGCCCAGACGATTATTCCCAAACCATAATAATCCCATTTACCGGCTGCACAAATATGGTTTCAACAAGATGGGCTCCACCACATTTTGGACGGATGGTGAGGGAATATCTAGAGGAAACTTTTCCTGGTACATGGATTGGGCGCAGAGGTGCAATTGAATGGCCTGCTAGGTCTCCTCATATGACTCCTCTTGACTTTTTCCTTTGGGGCCATATCAAAAATTTAGTGTACAAAAATAAGCCACAAAATATCAAAGATTTGCAACTCAGAATAATGCATGAAATTTCGAGCATTGCTCCCAATATCCTTTTAGATTCGCTACAAAATTTTGTTTAACGATTTCATTACTGCCAGAGGTAAATGGTGGATACTTTGAGCACCTTAAAAAAGTAGGATTTTAAATTGTTGTTTACTAAAACTTAGTTTGTCTTTTTTATTATTGTTATTAGATTTATTTGAAAACGATATTCGAAACTCGATATCTCGAAAACGGTTAAGATTGGGTATGTAGTGTACTTAACATTTTTTTTTAGAATCTTGTAAGTAATTAAACATTGAATAATATACAGGGGGTTCCGTAAAGTAACTTTGTTCTTCCATGGCTTTTTGACTGATCCTGTATACTTAGTTTATGTGCAGTGTAATAGATTTCTAAAAACCCTAAAAGTTTTGTATTTAACATTCTTCGCTAGCTATCTTACTTTAGCAAATAATCGACCGTTTCCATACATAAAAGCGACCCTGTGTATATTTTGGGAGTAAAGTAAGGAAGCCAAAAAATAGTAATTTACAGGGTGTTTCATTTAAAAAAATCCAAACTTGGTATTTTTAAACACATTTTCGATGCGCTTTTGTTTTATCTGATGAAAAATTCTTTCGGTTTAGTAAAAATACTTTAACTTTTATAAGTTAAAGTTTCTTCTAACTCCCAAAATAAAAGCTATAGTGGTGCTCCAAAATATACGGAAAAACCCTGTACATAGGTATCTTAAACAATACCTAGGTCCAAACAGAAAGCGGACAGAACCGCTTTCATAGAAAAAAAGTGACAAAGGTGCGCTGACCGAAACAGACAAATTCGTTTCGAGAGGTGCCACTTGAAGGTGACAAGCAGACAAATGTGCGCCAACCGAAACGGGTGAATCCGTTTCGAAAGATGCCCCTGAAGTCACAGGCGCCTGTTTCATTGCGAAGGGCTAATCCATTCCGAATAAACAGGTGCTTAGGAAGGGATCCCTGACTTCAAACTGAAGGCGGACAGAACCGCTTTTATAGGGAAAAGAGTTCCCTGGCTTTAAACAGAAAGCGGATAGGACCGTTTTTATAGGGAAAGGCCGGAGATACGGACTCAAAAGGAACATCTGGTTCCTATAACAAGAACCTAGTAGCTACCCACGTCACTAGACCGGGAGAGAAGGGCATGATGGATCTAATCGTCTGCACGTCATACTTTCCAGGAGACAAGGACACCAGAACACATATTGTGCTCGTGGCCGGTAGCGACACGAGTAAGAGGAGATGTAGGAACTTTCTTTCAATCGGATATCGGATTCATTAGAAGTTTAATCCTATTGGAGGAAATATAAATAGGTGTGAGCCACAATAGACCGAGCGGTCACAGTGGAGGGCGTCACTTTAAACCTAACCTAACCCAACTCGGTTTTGACGCCGAGCGCGCAACCAAAAAGTGGCGTGGAGGCCCATTTTTAGCATTAAATTAAATTATTTTCGGGAGTCCAACCTTTTATATTGAAAATTTTGAACCTACTCTTTCCAACCAATCAGAAGCTTTTATTTACAATCATCTCCATGGCAACGACAAAAATTTCCGGAAATATCCATCCACTATCACTTCCGGCGAAATTACACGGAAATTTCCCTGTCACATTTGAAACGTCAAAATATTCAAAATAATGACGCGGAAATTACAGTGCCTTATTTATGTAGAATTATTACCATTTTGTTACTTAAAAAAGCATATTAATGTGAATATTTTTGCTTATAAAAAAAAAAATTTATGCAAATTTGATTTGTCAAATGTTTAAAAAATTATTTATTACATTAATACTAAATAAGAAATTTACTAACAAATGTTTGTTACTAAATTTAAGTGATGTTCAAATTTAACAAAAAGTTTTCTCGTTTTAATGGAGAATAAATAGGACTTAAAACAGAAATTTGCTCGGAATATTGTAAATGTCTATGTTTAGTAAAATATATAAAATATTTAGACACAAGTTTATTTAATTTGAATTTAGATATTTTATTAAATTTACTTGAAGATTTTACTAGATATTCTTGGATTCTTGTAAACAGTTTTTCATCCGTGGTTTCTTCGTAGTTAAGATCTTCAATGCATTTTGATAAATAGGGAAGCTGACGATGGTATTTTTTAATGTCTGAATATCCTTTGCACAAACTACACAATCCGTATTTTGTTAAGTCTAAAGCCATTTTTATACTATACACTAGGTATACTTTTTCTGTTGTCGATTCAGTTTTTTAATAATTAGATAGTACCTAATAATCTATTTTTTACGTAGTTGACATTTTGTAAGTCTAGCGGCCATTACTACGTTCTTTTACATTTCATGGCCGCCTAGACGTTTTCAACGCATCAGCGAAACAAGACATAGATAGGGCTTACTTCAGACTAATAATCAAAAGTAACTGATGTTCCACTAATATTAGTAGATTAAAGCTAATAAAAGATGGAAATATAAGATGCCTTTTAAATTATTTATAAAGATTTTTATGCAACTAGAGTTAGAAATTTGCATTTTATCATACTAAAAAAAAAGCTTCATTTTGTTAAACATAAAATCTTGACGTAGGGTACTTAAAAGTCATAATTATCAAAAGTAAATGATGTTCCACTAATATTAGTAGATTAAAGTTGATAAAAGATGGAAATATAAGATGTCTTTAAGTTATTTATAAAGGTTATATGTAACTAAAGTTAGGAAAAAAGCTTCATTTTGTTAAGCATAAAATCTTGAAGTAGAATTTATATTTTTATTCGAAATTTATACTGGGTTCAAAATTTTCTTACCGAATATCCCCACGAGCTTAAATTATAATCGGAAATTTTTCGGTCACGAATATTTTAGAAAATACCCTGTCGCTTCGCGACTCGGATAATTTTCAAAATATTCGTGACCTCAAAAAATTTCCGGTAATAATTTATGCACTAGGGATATTATAAGTGAAAATTTCCTTCTCTTCAAGTTTTTGAGGTTATCATCAAAAATCAAAGTGGCTTTTTTGTTAATTACATTTGCAATTTTTATTGGCAAAAAAAATCCTCAAAACGCTTTTTTCAGATTTGCATTTTGCGTCAAATGAGCTACCGCTAACTATTTTTCGCAAAAAACACACTTCTCGACTACGGTTTACTGGCCAGTTGTACCAACAAGTTTATGGAATTGTTAACGTTAAGTATTCCTTAATTCTTCAATGTAGCCAATCACATCACATTGCTTGTTTGGCAATTTTAAGGATTAACTTGTGCTAAGGGTTCCTTAAAATGGTTGGTACGGTCATAAATGAGGATTCTAATGCTGCTATTGTAAGATTTTTAAAATGCAATAATAGGTTTATCAAAAATTATAATGTAAAAAGACTAAAAGTTCTAGCGCTGGTTAGTTCTGGTTGGTTTTAATCTTAAACAACGCAACGTATTCTCTTTATTCATATGCAATAAAAAAAAATTAAATTAAGTTCTTTGTTTTAATCTACCTTTTTTATCTTGTTTAATAAAGTGTGGATTATATCTAATCTACGGAATCCTTATATTATTAAAAACGGACACGTTTTAATAATTATTTTTTAAAATATAATTTACCTAAAAATTTTCTTTCCAAAAAGGAATTAGGTTTTTAACAAAATTTTAGTTGCTAGAGAAGAAATGATATTGGACAACTTTTGGGAGTAAAAATCGGAAATACATGTTAAAGAACTACCAATCCCATATGAAACATCGGTGGGCAAGAGAGAGAACCATTTCAGCAAGGGTGGGTTTATTAATAAAGCGAATAGCTCTTCTCTGGACGGAATTAGAAATGCTTAGAGTTATAACAGATGCTATTCCCAGACATTTCAAAGAGGGTCTGATTGGGCAAACATCCATATTTTACAGATTAAATGGAAGGAATACTTTGTAGTTTAAAACAGAAATTAAAGTTTTTTTAAAACTTCTGTGTATACAGGTTGTCTCAAAAGTAATTGGACATAGAGCAACAGCAGATTTCTTAGGTCGAAATAATCCAATTACCGTAAACTTGCCTTATCACAAAGTTAATAATAACTAAAATACAGGGTGTCAAACTTTTAATTTTGTTTTCGTTTTTCGTAATAATTTCCTAACTAAAAGACATAGCGGTACAAAACTGGAGATTTGGGGAGTCTTTGAGGCAAAAATTCAAATTCGTCCATACTTTTAATGTTGCTGGTAGAGGGCGCCAGCTACCTGGCCTACCCCACTTGTTTTAGATGGCATAAATTTTATTAAGCTTAGTATTTTAACCTGTTTATTAAAAAAAAGCACTATAATTCCTGCTGCATAAAAAATGTATACCTTATGTAGGTCTTAAGGAGCAACTGTTTTCGAGAAAAACGCACTTTAAAGGACTCCGCAATTTTAATATGAAAAATGGGTTTCGACCAATTGTTTTCAAACTTTGCAAAGTAATAGTTTCCAACACGTCTTCACGAGCACAAAACCCGAAAACCCCTCCCCCCAAAATCAGCCTTAAAGGTCACTGAGGGTTTAGAGACCTTTGAGGGTGATTTTGGGGGTGTAAGAGGGGTTTTCGGGTTTTGTGCCCGTAAAGCAAGGCTGCTCAACCCCAGGTCCGCGGGCCACACTATGGCCCGCCAAGGATTTTTAAATGGCCCGCGCAAGCAAGTCCTGAAATACCCACCAAATTGATAAATCCCGCCAAAGCAGCCGCGGTAGAAACGAAGTGTACGCAAGGCCTAAGCTGAGCTTTGCATTTGTATGAGTGCACATAGATAGTGTAGGGGTAACTTCGGCCTGGAGCGTCGAACCTTCCACACTTCCACGGCCTGGGCACTCCTAGTACTGACTAGCCCCGCTATGTCGCTAGTGTAACGTCACTTGTCACATTAGTTCTCTATCTTCTAGTTCTGTTGTCGACGATCTGTGATCTGTCAAAACATACTGTTATTTGTATTATATATTATAATTTTTTTATTAATATTTATAATCTGTGATTTATATTTATAATTCAGACATTCGTCTGTTTGTCACATTTTAAAATTTTTGGTAATAAATAATTGAATTGAAATGTAAAACATCATGGTTTTCAAGTGTTGTGTGCCAAATTGTTCTTTTAAGAACGCTGAATGGAAAATGCGTTTTTTTTCCCAGAATTTACAGGTGAGTTTGCTATTTAGAAATACCTTAACTCAATTTAATTATACTTGGGATACCGGATTTTTTTTTATTTCTGATAATACACATTAAAAAACGAAAAAAAGTGTTACTGTTATCAAAAGAGGAATTTACGGCAACAAAAAGTTTCATTATGGAATAGACAAAATAGTTATATTTGTGAAAATGCAAGTACCTTTACCTATAGGTTTAAATACATTTTTATTTTTAGATTCCCATATTTTGAATGTAAATAACAAAAACAACAGAAGGGTCAAATACAAAACCAAGCATCAAAACAAGTGACACAAAATAGTTATTTTCCTAACAAGTACGGAAAAGTCACTTTGCGCAAGCGTTAGGAACAAAATTTTTCCTACGAGCGTCAGATAATACCAATATTAAAAGCAATGATTATTTTTTAAATTATGTTTAATCTGAAAGAACTACTACAACATATTTATAAATGGGAATTATTTGTTGATAACATTTACAACAAAAGAACAGTTATTAGCATATTGTAAATTAATTGCAGAACCTGTAATTTCATTTAGCGGGTGGCTTATGGAAGCGCTTATTGTACGGCTTGATGAAGGTTGACTTAGCTCAGGAGGGGAGTTTTCATGGTCAATATTTTATTCGACATATCCTTTTTCTGATTTGTGGATTCATCAATGTAACTCTCAGCTACAGTCGTTGATTTCCGCCCCCAAGTCGCTGACATTGGAATTCCTTCTCCAGAATCGCAACATAGTCGCAGAGGATCGACGAAAACTATGCCAGTGTACTCTTCTGGATTTTTAATTTTAGGTATGCAGCAATTTCTGAAGGCATTTTACCTATTGAATTTATTCACGCACATTGCGTACTGCATGCTCCTTGTTTATACTGGACAAAAAACGTCTGTGTGGGTATGTGGTTTTCGCAAATTTGCATATTTACGGTACAATTGCAGATAAAGTCCGTTATTTGTTTCATTTGGACACTAAAGATTCTGGAAGTGTATTTTTACTGTGAATTTTCACCACTATCAATTTTCATTACCTGTATGTCATCAATTATTATTTTTGTAATTCATCTCTCCTACAAGCACCGGCTAATCCAAAATTGTAGCAACTTTTATTAGAAGGTAAATATTATCAGGTGCTTCTTTCATGAATCTTGAAACTTCTTCTTTGCTGAAAGTTTTTGATTTTTTTGGCCGGTATCCCACGTTTTGGTGTTTAAGTAGTGATGTTAGCTTGAAATATGAACTTAAATCAAGGTTCCTTTTCACTTTGAGGACACATTTTAACATAGAGTACTTACTCCATAAAGTATTAGGTTTATATGTTTTTTGCAAATCCGCAAAATATGCCAAGAACACTTCTTCTTTAATACTTTTTGTCCCCTTGCTGGAGCACAGTTTTCGAAATGACTATATTGATTCTCATATTTTTCACGAGATTTTGCTGGTAATAAATTTAAACTTACGGTATTTGCTGCATCCAGGATAGAATCTGGTAGCTCGTCATCGGAACTACTCATTATAAATAATTATTTTTGTCGGATTTTTATTTAATTAAAAAAAGATACTATGACGCCTTTTCATTAAAAATGCTTGTTTGTATTGAAATTCATTTGTGCAATTGCTTGTTCATATGGAAACGAAGAAAAAATCTGACATGTGTTAAAATCACCAAGATTACATATTGTTGCTTGACTTGCCATAATCATTTATTATTATTATACAGGGTAATTAAAAAATGTTTTTTTGTGTTTTAGTTGAAATATTGAAAATTACGAAGTAACAAACAAAAAAGAGAATAAACTAAAACTTGCAATGGCTTCGAGGTATATTGCATGAAATAGCCTACAATTACTAAAATACATATAAATCTTGCTTACCTGTAAGATTTTAGAGTAGATGCGGAAAAGTTCAACTTTGCGCACTCAAATGCGTGCGGAAAAGTGGACTTTTCCGCACGCTCGTAGGAAAAAGACATTTAATGCAATTTGTAAATAACATTATGTAATATAATAATAAATGTGTTGTTTTATTTATTGTTCATGGCAAAAGCAGTCAATGTGTTTATTTTACCTTAATTTTAGAGTAAAATAGGCACATTGCGGATTATCGCAAAAATGAAATTAAAACTTTAAATAAATCTAAGGCGCAATCGATTTTAGTACAGCCACAGCGGGCTAGTCGAACTAAAATGACCGATAAAATAGAGTTCCCCATCTTTTTTTTTTAATTTTTTATAGATAATCAGTACACTGCATTCTCCTCCGCTTACTTGCGCACAGTCTTATTATGCTTCGAGAAACAATAGACTCCGCGCGCGTTCCAGTATACATGAGGAAATGTCAATACTTCGGGTACGTAGTCAGGGTCCAAAAATAAACATAAAAGCCTATATAAATATGAGTCCGCAAGGCGTTCGTTTTCGAAATACAGGGTGTTAATTTTTTTTAATTTTTTTATTTTTTAAATAAAATCTATAATAATGTAAATATTGGAGTAAAAATTGGTATCCGGGGTTTTTTTGGTATGGCGGATTCGAATCCAATCTTATTACGGCTCTTAGTTGTAAGGAGAGCCATCTACACGTCTTTTTACTATTTTGAACAATCACAACTTTTTGGTACGGCCCTGTATTACATTTTTAAGTAAATTAAATAATTGTTTTGTCAGTTTCACGTTACAAAGGTATACTTGTTAAAAGTTGATATTAGTAACCGTTTTCGAGATATTTGGATTTAAAAAAATTATGACGCATCTTTTATTATAGCAAAATTTAAAAAAAAAATAAAACAAAATGTATAATTAAACAATATGTATTTTAATTTTCAATTTAATTATTGTCCCTATATAATGTTCGGCAAAACATGATCTAGGTTGTATAATTTTTAAAAATTTCACCATATACTTCTAAGCACATGACAGCTCTGTGGTAAACACCCTGTATCTCGTATTGACATTTCCTCATGAATCACCCTGTATTAAAGAGGAGGTCAATATTGCTACTGTCAATTGTTTTAAATACAAATCTAAAATTAGATGCTTATCACAGTGTTTGAGGAAAATTTCAAAACTTTGAGAAAAAAATTAAAATATACAAATTTTTATAAATCCTTTCATAATCAGTTTAACTGAAATAGTTAGGTTATCCTTTCAATATTCAGTTGGAACTTGTTGAATTGCAAAATCATGTTTTGTTAAAACCTTTTGCCGAAAAGTATCTCCGAAACCGCAAGATTTTGCAGATTTCTGGAAATTGGTACCAAAGGAAGACTTTCCAGCAATAACTGACCAGACGTTCAGTTTTTAATGTGTCTCTATGTGTTTGTAAAAAGGTTTATTTAGACCTAAGTTAGTAAAAATATATATCGCACATATTAACTGAGCAAATATATTTGTGATTTGTTGTTACTGTCAACTTGGATTTGTCGCTTAACATAGGAAAATTATTAAAAGAGAAACAATGGCAGAAATCACATTGATTGTTACAACAACCTTACATTAAGAAGATACATAGTACTTAAGCTCAATTTTGTTTTTTTATTTAGCATAAGATGCTCTTTGTTTTTATATAAAATATTACCTAGCAAAAATAAACAATAATTATTAATTTCATTTTTTAATATGTCCTCAGAGTACCTAACTAAAATAGGAATTGTCAGTGGCCCCAAGGAAGTTTAAAGGTGTATGGAAGCCCAATACTGTAGAACAAAATTGTCCAGGCGTGCAGGACAGCGGGAATAGGGGGGTTGGCCCCGCGGAGTTTGCGCAATGAATAGTAGTTCAGAGCCGGACTTCCATAATTCTTTGCTACTATCTATAAAGTTGACATCATCAAATGTCAAATTTAACCATTCACTGTTTTTTTATTTTTGCACAAAATTGTTGGTTATTAAACGATACTACCATAGAATATTTAAAATTATTGTGTAATATTGGATTTTATATCATCTGATATAATATGGAAAGAATAGATGGCGCCACTTTACAGCCTTCTATTTAAATGGTCGATATTTTTGGAAGTTTTTATTTTTACCAAAAATCTTTGTAAATAAATAAAAACACGATTTCATGTACTTATCACCAATTTTGTGATAAAAGAAGGGCAAGATAGTGTAAATGAGCTTAATCTAATCCTAAGATTGTGGTTGTACATTAAAAAGTGAAAATTTTATAACTGCTTTTTAGGCATATACTTTTCACTAATAACAAACATTCTTTTAGACAGAATAACAGTGGTTAAAAATGTTTAGTAACCTTTGGTACCTAGGTATCCATTGTGACAGTAACCGTTAATCCGTTAAATATTATGTTTCTACAGTATGTCGAGCTTAAAAGTTGATAATGTAAGTTTAAGAAACCAAAATCTAATTCTTTTTAAACAAATACAGAAAAAGCAAAAGGAACTTTAATATAAAATTGTACTTAAGCTTTCATTCAATTAGAGGGACCTGTTATATTAAAATTTGCTTGGTCAGCTCAGTAATTAATAATTTTGATCATTTAAAAGAATGTACTAAATTATTAAATGAAATAAAAGTACCTTAATGTAAACCTTATTTCTTTTTAATAATCCACAGAAATACACAAACATTGTGGAAATCATTTAAAAGATAGTTAAGATTGCCTTACTTTTCTCACTGCTATTTACTATGAAATTTTCATTTTTTATTATTCGTAATTGATATATTATTATTTATTCGGTTACCTAACGTTACGCCTCATAAGAAACACCTAATTTAAACATACTTACCTAAAGTAAAAAATGCCGGGTATGTTACCTTTAGATTTGCAAGACAAAACCATACAACCTCTAGTCATTTTGTTACGATATTATAAGTAACAAACAATAAACACAAAATTATAGTCACAATTTAATAAACACTGATCACTAAAAAGAAGGTTTTTATCAATCCAAAAACTTCTGCAACCACAAAATATAATCACACAAACAAAACAATCGAAACTAATACGGCTCTCATAAAGATAATGTGTTGCCTAACTACACACTGATTTATCAGTGTGTAAGTAGGCAACACATTAAATTATTTCGTGAAATTTCGTTATTGCGCAAAAATCGGCGGGGCCAACTCTGACAGTTATTTTCATACTGGGCTGACATTTTTGATCGAATGGGCCATAGCATTGGGCTTCCATACACCTTTAAACTTCCTTGAGTGGCCCGCCCTAAATGCCTGAATCATCCGTTTGGCCCGACTGTTAAAAGGTTGAACAGCCTTGCCGTAAAAATTTGATCAGCGTGTAGGGAACTATTACTTTGCAAAGTTTGAAAACAATTGGTCAAAATCCATTTTCCATATTAAAATTGGGGGCCCTTTAAATTTGCGTTTATCCCGAAAACAGTTGCTCTTAGAAACCTGTTATAGTAATTCCTTTTTTTAATAAACAGGTTAATATACTAAGCTTAAAAAAGTTATGCCATCTAAAACAACAACATCAAAAGTATGAAAGAATTTAAATTTTTTGCCTCAAAGAACTTGGGGGTTCTTTAAGGCCAATTTTGTACCGCTTGTCTTTTAGTTACGAAATTATTGGAAAAAAACGATAACAAAATTGAAATTTTGTCATCCTGTATCTTAGTTATTGTCAACTTTGTGATAAGGCAAGTTTTTGTTTATTGAATTATTAAGACCTAAGAAAACTCTGTTGCTCTGTGTCCCATTACTTCTGGGACACCCTGTATAAGACATTTAATGCACTTAAAATTACCCCAGTTATTTTGCTGTTTTTCCCTAAAAAAAATAAATAATTACATCACGGCTACGAATTCCTGTTTAATAAATTCGTTGCAATTATTTAAGGCACTTCTTTCTAAGTAACCATCAAACAATGACTTCCATCAGAATGACGTAATGAAAAATTACACAGCCCCACAAAATAAAAAAGCTAAAGGTCCGAAAGACTTGACCATGATATTTTTATGTTTTTGGGGTTACTGAATCCGAATCAGTTGGACCTCATCCAGTCAGGGTCAAGAGCATTTGAGATTAAATCTGTAAAATTACACGACCCAATAAAAAAATTGAAGGTTTGACAGACTTGACTATGGTATCTTTATATTTTTGAGGTCGCTGAACCCGAATCCGGTGTCAGTTTGACTTAATCAGGTCACGGTCAAGGGCATTTCAGGGTCAAATCTGCAGATATAATTGCAACCAAATTTGAAGAGTGTATACTTATGTTTTTGAGGTCACTGAATACGAATCTGTGGTCGAACCTGTAAGATTATAAGTTTGTAAATTTGAACCTGAAATATCTCTTGAGCATGGGCCGATGGGGTCAAACTGTCCACGGATTCATGTTTAGCAACCTTAAAAATATAAGTATACTTCTTTAATTTTGGTTAAGATAAATATTTGCAGATTTGACCCTAAAATGCTCTTGACCTTAACCTGATGGGGTCAAACTGACCCCTGATTTGGATTCAGCGACCCCAAAACATAAAGATACCAAGCCTTTCGAACCTTCAATTTGATGCGACTAATTTTACAAATTTGATTTTAAAATGCTCTTGTCTATGACCCTTCGTGGTCAAACTACCACATATTCGTATTCAGCGATCTCAAAACAAATATACATTCTTTAAATTTGGTTGCGAATAATTTTGCAGATTTGATTTTGAAATAACCTTTACCTTGACCTGTGGGGTCAACTATGGATTCGATTCAGCTACCCCAAAAATATACCATGGTCAAACTTTTTTATTTTGTGGGGCTGTGTCACTTGTTGCTGACGCTACCCGGCAGTATACAAAGTTATTTTATAAACCAACCCGAACCAATATTGATCTGTAAAGGTAAAATTACCGCTTTCAAAAATAAATACCAGTTCCGTCTACTTAAATTTATTTTTTGAATGATATCTATATTAAAAAGGTTGGCCTATTATTTTTATATTTTTTATAACGATATTGGAACAATCGATATTAAAGGGAAATTATCCCGTTTAAAACAGCATGTTTCGTCATCAAGATATAACTTATTAAAAATTAAGGTAATTGGGCAACTTTTTTAAGTTGTCAAATATTTTTATTTTTAAAGTTCATTAAAAATAAAATAATTATTAAAAAAAAAATAAAAAATGTCATGTTTCCAATTAAAAAAATGAAATTTTTTTATTTGTTTTCTTTTTTAAAATTATTTTTCTTTACATGTAGAACATGAAACAAATCACTAAAAAATGCTAAACTTAAATGGATGTATTTTATTGACGAAAAGACTGAAAAACACCCATTATTTATTTTCAAAATAAAAATTAACATGAAAAAATATATATTTTTTTATTTTTTAGAAAAAGATTTGGAAAGGAAGCCCCACTAATACAAAATTACCATAATTCAATCAATTGGGAAGATAACTAAGCTGTATTATAAAATATAAAAAAAATAAAATATTAAAATTATTAAATATTATCTTACGCTAATATTTTGTATTAAACATAAATAAAAATGATAAATCGCCTTATCATTGCTTCTAATTTTTATCTTACAGCGCAGAATGACAAAGTATAAATAAATTGCTAAGTAATAAACAGATTCACTTTTTATCGGGCTGACAGGTTTGGCTTTGCATAACTTGTTTTATTTTAATTTTTTAATATTTTTTGTTATATATTAATTAATAAAAATTGTGTTTTGGCAGATATGGCATATTATGGTTACATCGTCTTTAATTGATACAGTCGTAAGCGGTGTGACGAACGGTCATTTTGATTATACCGGTAAAAAAAAGACGAGAAAATAATACACTGTTTTGTTTTTAAGCTTAATATTATCAATCAGCTACTTGGATTTCCCAAATCGGGTAAATTGTCCTCCAAACTTTCTGTTTAAAATGTTAGTCTTTTGACACCGGATAATAAATTCTCACTTTTTTGCACAAAAAGGTAATCTTAGATCGCCTAAGATTACCTTTTGATTATATTTTGGCCCATTTGCGAGTAAAATCATGTTAAAAATTAATGTATGATCTATTAAAAATAAATTTACGAAATTCCCAATTAAAAATTATTAATGATGGGCCATGGATTGACTGGACATTAAAAAAAATAAAAAAATTCAAATCGGCAAATTACTGATAATGGAGTTAGATTCTATTTTTATGTTTTAGGTCACATGGGCAATATAGTTTATACAACTAAGATAAATATCTGTAAGGATTACCTTACCAGTTACCAGATGGACGAAAAAGGAGGGACCAAACATAAATCCTTTTAAATCAGCCATAGTTGCCTTCACCAGAAGGAGAAATCTAGAGGGCTTAGGACCTTTGACCCTACGAGGTGAAACAATCAAGATTGTTGGAAAGGTAAAATATTTGGGTCTCATCCTAGACTCTAAACTTACCTGGAAACGCGCTCATGGGAAAACATGGTGCCTTAAACCAAACATGGTCTATTGGTTATACACCATGGTAGTAAGGCCCATAATAACATAGGCATTACTGGTATGGTGGACAAAAAAGCGACTGTTACAAAACTGTCCAAGGTACAGAGACTTGCTTGCTTATCTGTAACAGGAGCAAGTAAAACAACCCCAACAGCAGCCATGAGTGTCTCTTAGACCTTTCACCTCTTAACCTTATAGTGATGGGAGAGGCAACAAGAAGCTACTTCCGACTGCAACAGAAACCAACTGGCACAACCTTGAAAAAATAGTGTAGTTTGGCAAATCATGCAAGAGTTATTGAAAAAAATGACAAACAAAACAGACACCAGTCAAGCCATGGCCAACATTGATGAATTTTAATTGGGATTTTCGTCGACTTTTTTAATGGAAAATATAATAATTTTTAAAACGATTTTATTAAAACAAAAGCAAAAAATAAAAATCGACCAAGAATACTTTTCTTGTGTAAAAAAAAATAAACTTGTTATTATTTGATGCCAAAATTACTAAAATTTCATAAACAAAAAAATTGGAACGTAATAAACCAAGCACGCATCCTGTAAGTAACGCTTCTGAAAAAATTTACTTAAATTTGAAAACAAGCTACTTTAAAAGGTTAAAACTCATATGGTTTATTCCACCAAAGTTAGCTTGTCTATAACGCCAACGCATTAGCTCTTTAAATTTAACACCTATATTGACCTAGGCCCTATGACACAACCACTATAAGTTATACAGTTGTAAAAATATTTTCTACACTTGTAATTTTTTCGTAACAGAACTAACTTGTTATTACCTGTGCGGGGCGGGGCTTCTTCTTCTCCTTCTTCCCTGGGAGCCGTCTTGATTAACTACCGGAGGCAGCGCAGCCTCATGGGCTTTTTGTGCCTAATCTCCCATTATCTTTTATACAATCCTCCCATTAGTCTTGTTTCTTCTACAAGTCTGTATAACCCCGAGACTGGTTGGTTGATATATACCTGTGGGCTCATTTCCGCGGGGCTAGTAATTACGGAACTAACCACAACTAACCACAACTTCAGCACTTGTATAATTGTGTTACAGTATTTTTCACGATTGTTCTTCCCATTTATATTTGTGGGTAAATTCAGTAAACGCAGTATTATATCAACTTTCTCATTCTGAACATTCATTCACGGTATATGGTCAAGTGAAAATGAAGGTACTCCCAACGGAGAATACCTATTCAACATAAGAATTGACTTAAATTTTCTTGGTGATGGCGAGTCTAAGGAAAGGTTTCGTCTTAGCAGACAGCAATGTAAAAAACTTCTTCGGAAGATTGGACCAGCGTTAAATAATAACACAACTCGGTGGTATGGATTGACTCCGCGGCAGAAGATATTGATTGCTCTGCACTGGCTAGAAAACGGAGGTCAGTATCATGGTATTTGCGATATGCATGGAGTTTTAAAAATGCCTTCACTTAATCAAGCACAGCAGGATTTCAAGACAGCTCATAAATAAATAAAAGTAACTAAAAATGCATTTGGGATATTAAAAGAAAAATTCTGTTTGAACTACCTACGCGTAACCTGTTTTTGCAGCAAAATATTTATAAATCGCTAATGATTTCATGGTAGACGATATTAAAGGTTCCAGACGATGAAGAAAATTATGACAGGTTGTAATATCGAAATTATATATACGGTTGTAAATAAATAATGATTGCTGATTGCCCAATAACGAAAAACTCACCAATCCAGCTTTCTTTAGATTCTGTCAGTGCGCCACTTGTGCTATTTCCTTTCATAATAGAAAAACTAATAAACAAAACATAATTCTCGAATTTAAAGAGTCTAAACACCCTTTGAGAAGTCTGTGTTTACATATGTACGCATAGCCCTACAATTATAAAAAAATACAATTGTAGTTATTTTTATTGTGTTACTGGATTTAGTTAGACTTGTAGGTACGGTAAATTAATTGTAACTTGTAGACTTCATACAATTGTAGGGTTTGTGTTATAGGCCCCTGATAATATTAAACTAACAAAAATATTATATTAGAACTCCAACTCCAGACAAAAATGAAATAAAATTACCGAGACATTTGCATACAATATTTACCTACTTATTAATTTGAAAACCTCGTTTTACATATATATGGGTAGTAAAAATATAATGAAATTAAATAAACTAACTAATAACTTTTGAGCGATACCGGTCCTGGAAAGATGTAATCTAATGTTTCTACTTATGTATAATTTATAAACAAAAAATAGTTTCGGAAACAAGTGTATAGTAAGTGGATGCAGGCAATTACAAGGTTACTTTTACTCACAGTATTCAAGGTAAGAATTTTTATTGGATATAGAAAGTAAGCCTTAGGTAGAGCTTTATGAAACATTATAAATTTCATGTTAACAAACCCACTAGTAAATTTATTCATATATTTTTAATTAAATACATGGCTGAAATGGGCAAAAAACTATATCTTTTGATATTTATATTTTTTGCTAAAAAGTTTTTAAAAGTAATAAAGTTTAATAAAATAATTTTTGCCTCTGGTCTGTATTTAATCAAGTTTTTAGCGCATTAAAAAGTGGGTTCTTCTAAACGGGATGGCATACCAGCAAACGTCTTAAAAACCTGCTCGTATCCAAACTCGCCTATTTTTATTTTCTTAAGAAACGGGTCTTTTTATGGCGAACTGGAAGACTGCGAATGTGTAAACCATTTTCAAGAAGAAATCCAACAGCTTCTTCTAATTATAGGCCTATTTTTCTTTTCATGGGTATTTGCAATGAAATTGATTTTTTTATCAAATTTTTAATATTAAAATACTTGGAAAAACACAAACTTAACCAGAAAATACAATACTTATTCTATGCTGCGATATCTAAAACAACTTGTCTATTATTTGTTTTAAATATTTGGAGACCCTTAAGTTCTTTGGCGAATTTTAGATCATTGCTTATGACCCATCAAAGGCCTTTGGTTAGGAAATTTTCATAATATCTGCGGTTTCCGGAAAAATTTTTTTCAGCCTTTGAATTCTCATTTTTTATTTTTTCTTTTATAATTCGACGTATTTTTCTTAGTTTTTTTTAATTTCCCCTAAATTAATGGTAGAGAAAAGTCCTAGGTTTTTATCAGGATATTTTCTTTTATCCTTTTACTCCGATTTGTGGGTAAATTTTTCTTTGTTTTTACAAAAATTATCCAAAACGTTTCAATTGGTATGTATCTTTAGACATCTAAATTGAACAAATAAGTTACATGTTTATCAGGGTATCTGTACAAAACTGTACGCTGAGGCATGAAGGCGATGGACGCGATCAAAAAATATCGCAGGGTTTGTCAAGGACAAAGCCTGGGATTACATTTGGTTGGGAAAAGGGTTTTTTAAACATTTTTAATATCTAAGAAGGGTTTTCCCGGGGATTTGGGTTGATGTCTGCTGCCTCCTTGAATTTCCATTTTTTTAGTTTTGTTCTCAATTTAATTTTCATCTAGTACAGGAATGAGGCATTTTGGCTAGGATTTTTTTCCTGTATGGATTTACCTAAAATTTTCACTGAAGGTAGAGAATACCCCAAAAGGGGGGTTTCCCCCCCCATCTTGAGGGTAGAAATTTTTTATTACATTTTAACTACAGAAATGCTAATGAAAGTAATTTTAAGTAAAAATGTTTTATACATTTTTTCGTAAAGCTAATATTTTTCGAGTTATTCTGATTAAAAGTAAAAGTTTTTCGACGAAAAAATCGACGTTTTTAATGGACTTTTTTACGAATAACTCTAAAAATATGCATTTTATTAAAAAACTTACAAAAGCAAAATTGTAGCTTATAGAAAAACTAGAAAAAATAACTTTATAATTTCTACAACCATACAGACCGAGCTACGGCTTGTTAATGGTAAGCTTTTGTTCGTCAAATGCTAAATTTAAAAGATTTAAAGTCAAATAGCCGGAAAAGTTTGCATTTTTCAAAGAAAACATATAAGGCCTTTTTTAAATTATATAATAAGACCTTTCTTTTTAAAACAAAAAAAAAAGAGTTTTTAGCAGTTAAGCGAGTAAGGATAAAAATAAGGTCGGTTCCAACTTTTTTCTAAGAAAAGATCATTAAAAACAACCCCCCAATTCCCCTCTTAATTTAAATAGATCAGTACCCTTCTGTCATTCTTTTTATACATGTATTATTATTACATCCTAAAAGTTTAACCAATTAAAATGCTTAATTTTAGAAAAATTGGAGGTTAAAGTGAAAACAATTTTCTGCATTCGTAAAAGTAGCCATTTTTTTCAAAATAACTACAACAATACTAAATATACGAAAAAAATGCTGGAATACCGAATTATAGCTTTTTTGATAACAAAGATTTTTCATTTCATAGATATTTCTGTACAATAAATATTTGGCCAGATATGGCCGTTTAAAGCCTCTATTTACGAGCGAGCACCACCTTATTCTAGCCCTTAAATTCATCTGATTTAAAAGTAAGGAATTAAAAGGATTTAATTACACAGCCTTGTAGCTCTTAAAAAACGTACAAAACTATTTTAAAACTTTTTACCATTAAAACTAAGGAGCTAGTTTAAAAAACCAATCAACTTTTTTGAAATTCGAATAGCCACTTCGAGCATAAAATTCTAAAAACGGGATACTTTATACTTTTACCGGTATAATGTTTGTATGTTTTTCTACTTTATTTTCCTATTTATATCTATTATACTGGTTTATAATAATTGCAATGTTGTAAAGCGTTGTTTTTAAAGATTGAAAGTTTGCAAAAGAATGAAATTGGTAATATTTCAGGTAGTAATATTTTAAATTGTTAAATCTGTCAAGCCATTATTTTTTTTTGGACTAAATCTTTTTTTTAATTAGGCTATAAAAGGGGTTAATTTATGAGAATTAAAAAATAGCAAAATGAAATTAGAACATATTTTAAGCAAAAGCATTCTAAAATTAAATCACTATTGTAAATTAATCATTTTTTAAGGGTAAATATTTATTTTTACTTTAAGCTCTAACAAGGGTTGATTTTTAAGGGTTGAAATATTTTAAAATTGTATTCCAAAGCATAAAACAATCATTAATCAAATAATCCAAACCAACTTTTACCCAGCTTAAGGTTTAAAATGTTATTCTATAAGTTTTGACAATTAGGTGTAGTTTTCACCCTTAAAAAACAAACAGCGCACATCACCATGAAATATAATTTGAAGTAGAGGGTTAGAAGCGCCTAATTTCAAATTTCTATACAAATCGATGCGGACAAAATTGCGAGGTTTGCCATTTTTAAGTTTCATTTCGGACTATAATTATGTATTATCAAATCGTTTTAATTTGTCAAAATTTTTTTGTAAATCTCATAAGCAGTGAAATTTAAAGGTTAAGATTTATGGTAGTTAAATATTTATTATACCGTAAATTGTTAAAATATTTTTTCTGTGATAAAACTGTTATTAAATAATTTTAAAATGAAAAAAAGCTTTTTTGTGAATTTCGTTACTAAGGGTGATTTTTAAGGGTTAAACTTTCCAGCCTTAGGGCCATACTGATTACTCCAGTAAGTTCCGAGGGCCAAAACCATATTATCATTGTTGCCGGTGGTAAGAAGTGAAATAGTCCACTGATGAAAAAAAGTCCGAAAAAGTACACAACGTTTAAAAAAGGCTGCAAATCGGACTAAAGTCCGCAAAACGGCAACACTGCATATTATTAGTTTTCCTGTCATTATCTGTAATTTCTAGATTAGTCGTAGAGTACGAGCCATGAGAGTAACGTGACACGACATCTGGTGGACACAAGCGGAAATAGGGAGTACCTTCTATCGCTAACAGATGGCGCTAATAGCACGTACAGAATAATCTCGTTGGTTCGAGAAAGTTCTGGTGTCTTCCACTCACTTCTAGATGGCAGTAATTGGAATATATAAGAAGGCTAGTGGCGCAACCACAAGTCAGTTCCTATGACACTGTTGTTAAATAAAATATTGCATACCTCCTTAAAACGTGTTTGTGCGTGTTTAAGTTTAAGACATCTTTATAACAGTATTTTGATTTGAATTGTTGCTTTTGTGTGTGAATTAGTAGTATGGAAAAGAAGCGAAAAATTGATAGTGAATGCAGAAAATTCAAAGATCAGTGGAACATTCAGTATTTCGTAATTGAGTCCAGTAACAAGGCGCTATGTTTGATTTGCAATGAAAGCATAGCCGTTCTCAAAGAATATAACATTAAACGTCATTATGAAACAAAACATTTTCAAAATTACTCAAAATATACAGGAAGTTTGCGGACAGAAAAATTCGAAGCTATGCAGCGCGGATTGAAATCGCAGCAATCTTCATTTACAAAACTCAAAACTGAACAAGAGGCTGCAACTCGTGCCAGCTTTCGTGTGGCTCTTGAAATTGCAAACGTGGAAAACCATTCACCGATGGAGAAATGATCAAAGAATGCATAATTGCAGTAGCCGAAGAAATGTGCCCTGAAAAGGTAAATTTATTAAAAACTGTCAGTATGTCAGCAAACACTGTGGCTCGAAGGGTAGAAAACATCGCTGAAAATATATCCTCTCAACTGTTCGACAAAAATGGACATTTTGAGTGGTTTTCTTGGCCTTGGATGAGTCAACGGATGTGTCAGATACTGCTCAGGTGTTGATTTATATTCGAGGAGTAGATAAAAGCTATGAAGTGCACGAAGAACTTTGATATGTATAGTATTCATGGCACAACTACTGGTACAGATATTTTTAAAGGAGTTGAAATGGCCATTAATCAAAAGAACCTTCGATGGAAAAACTTGAAATGTATTACAACTGATGGAGGCAAAAAAATGAGTGGGAAAGATAAAGGAGTGGTCGCTCTTGTGTCAAAGGCTGTAGAAAATGACGGTGGTTCAAAACCATTAGTCTTACATTGTATCATTCATCAACAGTCTTTGTGCGGAAAATGTTTGGATATGTCTGACGTTCTGAAACCAGTCATATCAACTGTTAATTTTATCAGATCTTTTGGGCTGAATCACCGACAATTCCAACAATTTATTGAAGAGATTGGAGAAACTGACTTACCTTATCATACTGCCGTACGCTGGCTTAGTTGGGGAAAGTCCTTCAGCGCTTTTTGAACTTCGAGCAGTGATCGAAATTTTTTGAATGAAAAGCATCGCCCTCTTACTGAATTACAAAACAACGCATGGCTGGGAAGAAGCTTTTAGGGGTTGATTTGACAAAACATGTGAACGAACTGAATTTGGGATTGCAAGGAGAAACCAGCATCTTCCTGATTTATAAAATAATATCAAATCATTCCGAAGAAATTGAGACTGTTTTAATCACAACTACGAAGTAAATTTTTTTCACATTTTAAAACATGTGAAATATTTAGCCACACTACTGAGACTGAGTTTCCTATCGATTTTGCAATCGAAATTTGAGTGCTTTGAAGATAAATTTTGATACTCGTTTCTCGGACTTTGATCCCAAATTGGGAAATCAAATTAAGATTTTTCGTGAATCCTTTAATACTGACATTGAAACCCTACCCCCGGGAACTTCAAATGGAAATGATTGATCTACAAATGCAGTGATATAATTAAGAACAAATATCAAAACTCATCTTTGTTGGAATTTTATAAGAGTCTTCCACTGACAAAATTTGATAATTTGCATAAATTTGCTCGTGGTCTGTTTTCTGTTTTTGGTACTACTTATTTGTGTGAAAAAAACCTTCTCCAAAATGAAGTACACAAAAATGTTTACAATCGAAATTAACTGAGAGCATCTTAAATCTCTTTAATAATTGGTACAAGTAAAATTAGTCCACAACTACAAAATATTGTCAGTGGAAAATCTCAATTACATAAATCTCATTAGTATTTCATATGTCATTATGTTTGTTATGTTATGTGATTTTTTAAAAAATGTATAAAATGTTAGTTGGATTCATTTCAATAATTTGTTAGTTATTATATACTGAATTTAAATTTTCTGCATTTTTATACATGTCTTTACTCATTACAATTCTGTGTTTCTTTATCCAACTTATCACAAAAACAATAACAATAAGCCTACAAGAATGTTATGAGTTAGCGGGGGTTAAAAGCCCATGACCATATCAATGTAGATGTCATATTAATAATTATTCAACATAAAATTAGAATTTTTTCAGTAAACTAAATTTAATTTGCTATAAAATTATTTGTTCTCTAAAAGGAGTTTTCAAGTATGTTATTCTCCGCGGGCCGACAAAATCTGTCCGCGGGCCCGGGTGTGGCCCTGGGGGTAGTTTGGGGACTCCCCGCTTTAAACACAGTGCAGGTACACATGAGCTTAAAAGTAATCGGGACGCAAAGATTGTTTCAATCTAATCTCTTTGATACTTATCGGAGTTTCAGTGCACATTAGATAGGGAAGCCGCGTCATTTCAATCCTGTCTTTTTCATACCTATAAGGATTGTAAATGCAATTAGAAATGGATATGCAAACTATTTTGAAAGTGACTTCGCAAGATAAATGTATAAAAAAATTATTAAATTCCATCGATAAATATAAATCAAGTACAGGGTGTCCCAAATTCGAACCTCATCACACATCGGAAACTTGAAGAGAAACGAAGTAGGTTAAATGGAGACAATGTTGCACAATTTGATGCTGATCAAATTGCCACCTTAAAAGTTAAAAAAATTTCAAATACTTTCGAAGACTTTTGGAAAAAAACCAAAAATTCTCGATTTCATTTTTAATTTTTTAAGACTTTATTTAACTAGATATAACAAAATAAATTTTACATTCTTATTGCTACTTTTTATGTTCTACAAAACAGTGTTATTAGATTTACACACCGACGTTTCGTCTCTGAGCTGCCATCATCAACTTTGTTTTTTTTTAAATACGGTTCTGGATTTTTATTACTGATGTTAGAAGCTTTTGAGGTTTCAAAACCAAAGCTGTATCGCACTTATTTAAAAAAAGCATTGTAATAATTTCCTGGTAAGATCTTACCAAAAATCAATTCTCTGTCTTTCTTGCCATTATAATGAAGTTGTTGAATAAGTGCGGTACATCAATGGTTTTAAAACCTTAGAGTTCGTAAAATCCGTTAAAAAAAACAAAGTTGATGATGGCAGCGCAAAGACGAAACGTCGGTGTGTAAATCTAATAACACCGTCTTGTAGAACAGAAAAATTAGCAAAGAAAATCTATTTTGTGACATCCAATCAAGTAGAGTGATAAAAAAATAAAAATGAAACTGCGAATATTCGAACTTTTTAAAGGTGTTCGGAAGTAGTCGAAATGTGTTAACTTTTAAGGTGGCATTTTGATCAGCATCAAATTGCGCAACTTTGCCTTCATGAAACCGACCTCGTATCTCTTCAGGTTTCCGAGATCGGAATGATGTGGGCCGAATTGGGGACACCCTGTACCTAAACATGTGTAGTTTATTGTAAATAAAATATTACGCACTTTTTTTATTGTATTTCTTTCATATTCTGATTTTGTCTGGAAATCCAAAAACATGTTTTAGAAAACTTTAAATTGCAAACAAAGTTTTCGACAATTAAAAAAAAAAGAACTTAACCTTACTTTTTTTTCGTTATAATTTGATCTGGTTCGAAATATTAGTATAGAAGTTTTTTGACCCGGGCCAACCGAATTTGAAGTGAATAACGATCTAGATTAGTAATTAAAAAAGAATATATCAAAAGTCTGTTTTTGCGTTTTTTTTTAATTTTGTTGACAATTAATTTTTATTATTATTATTAATTACCTAATTAAATTTATTTATAACCAAGGTTGAAATTTGCCGGAAATTATTGATTTGGTCGTTTGCCAAATTTGGCACATTTTTTTATTTTTTTCATCATATTCTTGTTCTCCTTGTTTTTCCTTTAAAATGATATAAACACGAATCTCTAGCTCTTAGCTCTTTTGTTATTTTTCAGATTTTTAAACTGTTTTAATTTTGACTCTCCTGAATCCAAATCTTCAAACAAATTTTAAATCTTTCCTCAAATAGCCGTGAAAACATAGCAACCTTTTGGGGCGGGAGGTGGGAAGAAAAACAAAAAATGTATATTTTGTGATTGCAAGTCCCTCAAAAAAGTAAAACGTCCGAAAGACTTGACCATAGTATTTATATATTTTTGGAGTCGCTGAATTTAAATCCCGGATCAGTTTGACCCTATCAGTTCAGGGTCAAGGGCTTTTCAAGGTTAAATCTGCAAAATTACTCGCAACCAAATTTAAACAGTGTATACTTATATATTTCAGGTCGTTGAATACAAATCCGTTGTCAGTTTAACCCCATCAAATTTGGTTGCGATTTGACCTTGAAATGCCCTACAAAACCAAATTAAAGGTCTGAAAGACTTGACCATGTGTTATTAGATTTACACACCGACGTTTCTTTTTTGAGCTGCCATCATCCAGTTTGTTTTTTTTTTTTAAATACGGTTCTGGATTTATGTTTTAGAGGTAGAAAAATACGACGCATTTGATTTTATTATAGCAAAATTTAAAAAAAATAAAACAAAATGTATAAATAAACAATATGTACTTTAATTTTTAATAAAATTATTGTTCTTAAATTATGTTATAAGCTAGATTTTATAATTTTTAAAAATTCCACCTTTTACTTCTAAGCACATGTCAGCTCTGTGGTAAACACCCTGTATTTTCGAAACGAAGGCCTTGCGGACCAATATTTGTATAGACCTTTATGCTTATTTTTGGACCCCGATTACGTACCTGAAGTATTGACATTTCCTCATGAATTACCCTGTATATAAACAATACGTATGTAGATAGAATTGACGCTAGATAGGGGCAGAAACCTGCGTCAGCCGCGATACCCATCAGGATAGCTATCGGATAGGCCGAGACTATCTGATAGCTATCGCTATCTCATGCATTGCCCCATTACTCCCAATGTATTTCTACCTATCGAGATTGAAATCAATTTGGCGTCTCGCCGCGATACCCATCAAGATAGGCCCAGATTATTCCATAGCTATCGCTATTTCATGTGCATTGCCCCATTACTCCCAATGTATTTCTGCCTATCAGATTGAATTCAATCTTTGCGGCCCGATTACTTTTAAGCTCATGTGTACCTGCACTTAGGTTTCTAAAATTATAATACAAATTAAGATATTATTTACTTTTCCTAAACTGGTCACAAATGGCATTTTATTAAATATGTTATGTTTAAAACTGCATTTTCACTAAAAATGGTATAATCTAAGACAGCAAGCCTTCTGTAGGTTTCGATAAGCCGGATTTATTGGTATACCTCACAGAGAAAAACCCTTAGATTTACGAAATATATGCACTGACGTAAAACCGCTGGGCGATTGTACGTAAGAATAATGCTGAGGTCCCAGTTTTACAGCTGATGGTCTACTGGTCCTGGCTTTACGTGATTCATGTAGAACTGTTTATTATTTGAAGTTTTAGTAAATATCTACGAAGCAGAAATTTATTCTCGAGATAAGTTAACCTTGTAACCCACCGATGTGGGTAGCAAACAAGCAAAAAAAAAAACAAAAAACACCAGAAGAAAGCCAAAAATAGTCATTAAAAAAAGACATAAAATAGTAGTTTGTAAAAACGGTTTAATATAGTTTCCGTTACAAGCTTTTAAATTTATTTAGGTATATCCTTTTTCCCTATAAAAACAACCAGTGCATTGATTTTTGAAAACTAAAAAAAGTTTTGGTATAAACACATTAAAAAAATAAATCCATTAATTTTATATTTAATTTGCTGCCATGTACATTTTATTTTCTTAAAACGTTCTTTGATTCAATTGTATAAGTTTAAAATATATAAAAAAAGCTTTAATTTAAATCACCTTTTTTGCGACCTTCATCGTTTCTCCTGTCGACTCTTTAGGGGTGAGGTTTAAGATTAACTACCCCCCTACCCTAAACAAAGTATCTTAAAACTCCAAGATTATTACCTTTAATTACAGGTAAGTATAACCTAATTTAATTCTGGAAGATTAAGGACCGTCAAAAAATGTCCAAACGGATATTAAGGTTGCAGGTTGTTTCTGACTGGCAGCGCTTTTCAGTTGTTTAGAAGTCGCGCGTTTAACGACAAAATAAATACACATGATATCTCACTTCCCCTTCCCTTTCCTCCTTGGGATATTTCGTGATTTTTGTCAAACCCCCTCCCCGCCTTTCAAGCCTCAGGTGATTAATATACGACCCCTTACATGCATAATGAAGATGACGCCATATTTGGGTTAAAACGTTTAAAATTAAACTTGATTAAGACTATTGATGCTACGACAATATTAAAAAAAAAAATAAACAAATTAATATGTCTTGTATATTTAAATACGACCATAATCGAAATCCCAGTAGATTGCTTTTGTATACATTTAATGAGAATGATATGTAAATTAAAATATCACTTAACCTACAAAAATTTACAATTAAGTAAAACACTTTCATCTTTCTTTACTATTTCATGTTTCTTTACTTTTTTTTTAATACGGTACCTGATTGATTATTACTATTTAAGTATGTTTATTTTTAGGTAATAACACCTCATTATTAGATGTAGCCCAAAAACATAGGGAAAGGGGAGGAAATACAAAGTAGTTATAAGAGTATAAAGCATCACAGTAAATGTTCACAATGTATAATATTTTTTAACTGTTTTTAAAATACGTTAGGTTCTATAACAAAAAAATATTGTGTTTTTTAAGCTACACAGGGATTATATTACTTTTAAAGTAAAATTAGGAGTTGCTAAAATGGAATTTAGTCTAGGTCCAATTTAATTACGTTACATCGGGTAATTAAAGTTTAAACCAGTATAGTATCGAAATCTTGTTTAAGCTTTTCTTGACAAAGGTAAAGGAAACATGTCCTAACAAAAGACCCTTTTTCCTTACTTATAGTCAAGGCAATGAAGCAAAAAAGTTCTCGATTTTTCTCCGCAGGTCGGATTAGAATGCGGTTTTTTGCATTCGCTAGCAAAATTATTTGTAAAATTTCCCGTAATTTCCAGGATGTACAAACCAAAAATTGCATTGTGCAGCCAAAAATGCATTTAAAAATGCATTTTCTGAGACGCATTCTCGAAGATTTGATAACTTTGTAAATAAGAGTCAGAACTGGCCCAAGTTGGGTACCCGGGGTTTTTAAGGTCGCTGATCACGATTATAATGTTCAAATTGACCCACAGCCGACCTGCAGCTCAGGAACGCCGATAAAAGTAATCTCCGTAGAACTCTCTCAAAATTTACGCGGGGAAGTAGAAAAACCGAGCGCCCGGGAAATTTTTAGGTCGCTGGATTTAAATATGGCATCGGAGAACACTCCCCGGACACCTGGTGCGTCCGAACTTAGACCTGAACGTCATCTCCGAGAATTTTCCTGACAATATCGACAAAAACAAGCCGAAAATCATTAAGCGGGGGTTTTTGGGGCGCTGAATCCAAATTTCACGTCGAAAACCATCCCCTGAATAGCTGGTGCACCGGAATCTGGCCCTGGACGCCGTCTCCGAGGGTTTTCTTAACATGATCGAAAAAGCCGAACCAAAATACTTCAAGGGTGGTTTTTGGGGCGCTAAATCCGAATTTCATGTTGATAACGGCCCTCCGAACCCCCGGTGCACCAAAAACTGGTCTTATCTGCTATCTGCAAGAGTTTTCCTGACACAATTAAAGAAAACGAACCGAAAATCGTGAAGGGGCTCTGAATTAGAATCTCCGAGGATTTTATAGTCGCGATCACAGAAAAACTGACTTAAGTCCCAAAACGTCTCATAATTTTATACATTTATTCATGTGTATCTTTCCCCCTGAGGCCTTAAAAAATTGATCCAGTCCTATTAATTAAAATATTTGTATTGATATTATATTATGTATGAACAATAATTTGAAGTAAACTGTTTACAAAAAATAATTATTTTGACTTGTTTTATTGCTATTTTTTTATAAACATATGCACTGCTCATACATTTGTAAATAAAGTGTTCAAAAAACATGGAGGAAGATGGGGCATGCGCACTAGAAAAAAATGATCCAGTCCTCTAAGTATGACGAGATTAATCTTCGGCTACAACTCCGAAATTTGCCGAGCGACCTTTCACCTTTCCCTTAACATGTTTCGGCGTGAAATTTCGATTCAGCGCCCCAAAAAACACCCCCTAAATAATTTTCGGGTTGTTTTTGTCGATATTGTCGAGAAAATTCTCGGAGATGACGTTCAGGTCTAAGTTGGGGCGCACCTGGTATGCGGGGGTCGTTTTTGACATGAAATTTGGACTCAGCGCCCCAAAAAACCCCCGCTCAATGATTTTCGGGTTGTTTTTGTCAAGATTGTCAGAAAAATTAACGGAGATGACATTCAGATCTAGGTTGGGGCGCACCAGGTGTCGCGGGGCTGTTTTTGACGTGAAATTTGGATTTAGCGCCCCAAAAAACTCCGTTTCTTTGATTTTCGGGTTGATTTTATCGATGTTGTCAGGAAAATTTTTAGAGATGACGTTCAGGTCTAGGTTGGGGCGCACCAGGTGTCCGGGGGGCCGTTGTCGACGTAAATTTTGGATTCAGCGCCCCAAAAAACCCCGGCTCATTGATTTTCGGGTTGTTTTTGTCGATATTGTCAGGAAAATTCTCGGAGATGACGTCCAAATCCAGGTTCAGATGCACCAGGTGTCCGGGGGTGTTCTCCTAGGCCATATTTTAATTCAGCGACCTGAAATTCTCCCGAGCGCCGAGTTTTTCTCCTTCCACGCGTAAATTTTGGGAGAGTTCCACGGAGATGACGTTTATCGGCGTTCCTGAGCTCCAGGTCGGCTGTGGGTAATTTGAACATCATAATCGTGATCAGCGACCTCAAAAAACCCCCGGGTACCCGACTTAAGTCAGTTCTGACTCTTACTTACAAAGTTATCAAATCTTCCAAAATGCGTCCCAGAAAATGCATTTTTTGAATGCATTTTTGGCTGCAGCAATGCAATTTCCGGTTTAGACGTCCCGGAAATTACGGGGGAATTTTACAAATAATTTTTGCAGGCGAATGCAAAAAACCGCATTGCGATCCGATCTGCGGAAAAAAATCGAGAACTTTTGGCCTTTTTAGTGCTTCATTGCCTCGACTATTAAGAACTTAACTGAATCGTAAAGTTAGAATTAATCTTATATTAGCCATGAATAAACATTACATAGAAAGTCAGTCATTTTGAAACTTTATTTCAATAAAATTCCGCAAAAATAATAAGTAAAAAAACTGTGTTAGCTCATCTAATAACTTCCGCAAATGTTAATCTAATTATAACCGGCAAAGCTACGTTTGGCCTAATGAAAACTGCATATTCTCAAAGTTCGCGGCTTCGAAAACCTTTAGTTTTTAATGAATATAAACGAGCTTGTCTGCAGTAAATACAATTTTGAATACATGGGATTTAACAACTAACTTTTATTAAAAGTTTTGGTATCAAAAAATAAGGAGCCAAAAAATCTATATGACACTGAAAATTTAAAACTAGAGTTATGGTGTTTTTTTTTTTAATTTTATTTTGATTTCTCCAATGAGACTGATAGATGTATCATACTATAAACAAAGTCCAATAAGTGATAAGTGTAAGTACATAATGTATAGTTTTGTTTTAAAAATCTTGTTTATAACAAAATGCCAATTGTGTCAGTACAGTACGTTACCGGGTTTTTTAAAAGGTAAAATGTAAAAAGAAATATATTTAAAAACGCGATTACCTTATTGAATATCGAATTAGATTTGCTATAAGTTGTTTTAGGCAAGGTCTAAAACCTGACAGAGTGTGTGGGTGGTAGGCGTACGCAATTGAGGTTTTTTAAAGAACCAAATAAAAAAAAAACATGAAAACTAAATCTAGCCCAACCGGTTATGACAACTGATTAGGAAAAGGTCCTAATTATGACAGATTATGTGAGTCAGGAGCGGTTTTTAAACACGTGCCTTGTGACACTAAAATAAACTTACTTGGCAATTTATATCCTAAGAGTTTGTTTGATGTGATGCTTTCAAAAGCCTTTTTTTTTGTATAACACTAACCTTAAATTTATCCATCGCCCAAGAGAAACACACATCTAAATTTAATAAGGAACTGTTTTGTACTCTTTAGATCTTAAGTGTTAAAATAATTAAGGTAAACTGTTTAATGCATATACTTATGTCCCCATACTTAGCACTGTATTTTTGGAAAAACAAAAAAATATTGTGCTGTTCTTGTGCTATTCTGTGCAGTTAACAAAAACAGTTTTTTAAGCATTTTTTCCTAAGATATAAAATAGGGGTACTTTGTCATACCTACAGCACTGTCATTTTGCACCACAAATAAAAAAAAGTACCGTGTTGTGATATGCTCAACTTGTCCCCTCATGTGCTATTATTTTTTTTGTAAATAAGAAGAACCATTTTTTTACTTAAAACATTTTTTTTAACTGCGTTAGCACAGACATTTTGCATAGTAGCGAATTATAGACTCTTTTTTAGAGTTAGTAAAAAATAGGTATTTTAGTTAAAAAATAGTTCTTTTCATTAATTTTTTTTTATTAATAGCACATGATAGAACAAGTTAAGCACAGCACAGCATGGTACTTTTTTTATTTGGGGTGCAAAATGGCAGTGCTAAGTAGGTACGAAAAACTACCCCTATTTTGTTTATTTTATATCTGCATGCAAAAATGCATTAAAAAGTTTTTGTTAACGGCACAGAATAGCACAAGAACAGCACAAAACCGCACAAAAAATCATTTTTCGAAAAAGGCAGTGCCAAGTATGTGAAAGTTTTTAATAATTTTTCAAAATTTTAATTAACGGCACAAAATTAAACAAGTTGAGCACAACACAATACAACATTTTTATTCAATACTATGCAAAATGGTAGTGCTAACTTAGTTGAAAATATGGTTTTAGTAAAAAAAAAATGTTTCTCTGATTAAAAAAAAAATATTAGTAGCGCATGATAGAGCAAGTTGAGCACAACACAGCACGGTATTTTTGTTATTTGTGGTGCAAAGTGGCAGTGCTAAGTAGGTACGAAAAGCTACCCCTATTTTGTTCATTTTATATATCAGGAAAAAATGCATAAAAAAGTTTTTGCTGTACCATGTACAGGGTGTCCCAACGATAGAGTAAAGTAAGTTTTTGCTTACCTGATATTATTTGTGTCAATATCGTTTCCGCCATAGGATAGAGGTAGGAAAAGCGCATATTTTAAAAATATTGGAAGTTATACAGGGTGCGTCACAAAAGTGGGGTACGTAAAAGTAAGATTTATTTAAATGGAACACTCTGTATTTGATTTTATTTTTGAATTCTATGGATTAATACTTACATTTTTTGTCATATAAAGCATGAGCTGAAATTTGATAGTTTCTGAAATATTCGGATTTAAAGATGAAAATAGGCATTTTCATGGTGTTGATAAATGGCAGTTTCTACGTTACTTCAGAAATGAAAGCTTCCATATTTGGCAGGAGAAAGGACTAATGTTATATTAATGTTCAGCCTGTAAAATATTTCTAATTTGTTTTACAGGGTGTTTATTATAACCGTCCAAATTCGCACAGTTTCAAATTAAAAAATCTCATTTTTTTTAAATGGCACACCCCTTATATTTTTATTTTGTTTTATTCAGGATTAAGAAACCTCTAATTTTTACCGAATATGTCCTATACCTATATTTAATAGTTATCGATAAATTTAGCTTTTTCCAAATAGCTACGTTGTATTCGGTACCATACCGGTAACATTGTATTGATCGCGTTAGCCATGAAAAACAATAGCTAGGATTAATAAAAAATTCATGTGTCAAAACAAAACGCATAATAATTGTCGTAAATTAAAATTTGACGTTACTTTTTTCGTCTTCATTTCGTTGTTATTGTATTGGGCATGGACTATCCTTTAAATGAGTTAATTGACATGATCTACGTGTTAGGCGAGGCTGAAAAAACCCTCTGTTGGCCCAAAGAATTTACAGAATGAAATATCCTGAACGTCGGATACCTACTGCTACTGGCTTTCAAAATGTAATGGAGAGATTTAATTCCACCGGCAGTGTTAAATACTCAAAACGTGAAGTTGTTAACAAAAACGCAGCCAATGAAGAAAAAGAATTAGAAATATTGTTAAATATTCAAGAAAATCCCCAGGTGAGTACTAGGAATCTAGCGACGTTATGCAACACTTCCAAATCAACTGTGAACCGAACAACAATCAAGTTTAAATATCATCCATATCACATTGAGCTTTATCAAGAATTGCGGGAAAATGATTTTGAAAGACGAATTCAATTTTGTAATATTATTATTCAACAATTACAGTTAAATAACAATTTTTTGTGCAACGTTATGTTTTCCGATGAGGCAACGTTCAGAAGCAATGGGGCTGTAAATCGGCATAATATGCACTATTATGCCACTGAAAATCCATTTTGGCTGCGAGAAGTTCAAAATCAAAATCATTGGTCAATAAATACGTGGTGTGGCATCCTTCATAACCAAATTATCGGTCCCTATTTTTTTGATGAGCCTTTATCGGGCCGCAGCTATTTATATTTCTTACGTGAAGAAATGCCTCAGTTACTTGAAAATATTAATTTAGATGAGCGGCTAAATATGTGGCTGCAACATGATGGTGCACCTCCACATTTCCATCGTGAAGTCCGGGAATTCTTGGATCGGCAATACCCAGAAAATGGATTGGGCGTGGAGGCTTTATTCCATGGCCACCAAGGTCATGCGATTTAACTCCGTTAGATTTTTCCTTATGGGGATACATGAAAGACCGGGTATATGTCAATAAACCAACGACCAAGGAGGATATGAAAAACAGAATTCGAGAAGTTTGTCGTACGGTGTCACCCCTTATGTTATCGGAAGTAAGACACAACATACAAAAAAGGATAAATATGTGTATTCAACAAGAAGGCCGCCTATTTGAACATATTTTAAGACGTGGTATTGAAAAAAAATTTATTTAATATTAAACATTTCTTATTTAACATTAAGATGTAATATCGAATAAAAACTTAATTACTATTGAATAAAAACTTAAAATTCACGACTCTTAAGTGTTTTGTTTTGACACATGAATTTTTTATTAATCCTAGCTATTGTTTTTCATGGCTAACGCGATCAATACAATGTTACCGGTATGGTACCGAATACAACGTAGCTATTTGGAAAAAGCTAAATTTATCGATAACTATTAAATATAGGTATAGGACATATTCGGTAAAAATTAGAGGTTTCTTAATCCTGAATAAAACAAAATAAAAATATAAGGGGTGTGCCATTTAAAAAAATAGATTTTTTAATTTGAAACTGTGCGAATTTGGACGGTTATAATAAACACCCTGTAAACAAATTAGAAATATTTTACAGGCTGAACATTAATATAACATTAGTCCTTTCTCCTGCCAAATATGGAAGCTTTCATTTCTGAAGTAACGTAGAAACTGCCCATTTATCAACACCATGAAAATGCCTATTTTCATCTTTAAATCCGAATATTTCAGAAACTATCAAATTTCAGCTCATGCTTTATATGACAAAAAATGTAAGTATTAATACATAGAATTGAAAAATAAAATCAAATACAGAGTGTTCCATTTAAATAAATCTTACTATTACGTACCCCACTTTTGTGACGCACCCTGTATAACTTCCAATATTTTTAAAATATGCGCTTTTCCTACCTCTATCCTATGGCGGAAACGATATTGACACAAATAATATCAGGTAAGCAAAAACTTACTTTACTCTATCGTTGGGACACCCTGTACTTTCAGTTTTATACACCATAAACATAATTTACTATGTGTAATTTTTAAGAAAAATGTTAAGTTCCATAAACTTACAAATACAAACTTAGCAAAATTTATGTTGGTTTCAGTTTTTATGGTCGTACATGTAGGGTTTAATTAACATCCTTTTACTTTGGATTCTTGCAGGAGAGAAAAGTTCTTTGTCTCATGTAGAGTAAACAATGGCATATTGGCTATTATTGTCTTTGATAACCGTTTAGTAATTAAAAATAAAGTTAATAGTAAATACAAATAAGGTAAATAGATTTTATTATTAAAGTTAAAAAAAAAGTTTTTAACTTTATAATAATATATATATATATATATATATATATATATATATATATATATATATATATATATATATATATATTATATATATATATATATATATATATATATATATATATATATATATATATATATATATATATATATATATATATATATATATATATATATATATATATATATATATATATATATATATATATATATATATATTATATATTATATATATATATATATATATATATATATATATATATATATATATATATATATATATATATATATATATATATATATATATATGATATATATAAATACATATATTAATATCTAAAATTAAAAAAGAAATATAATCCTTAATGAACACAAAAAAATATATTTTAAAATTCTATAACCTATTTTTTCAATAATTTATCAAATAGAAATTGTAATTGATAATTATTATTGCCTCTAAAAAATCGATATAAACGTTTCGGACTAATATTTTTATATGATGATATTCTTTAAGTCATTTCACTTGTTTTGTTGAGTTAGAATCTTTCGGGCCAATCCTACAACGGTAAACACAATACTGTAAACAGGATTTGGATTTAGACTGACATATATTACGAACTCGGTTGGATTTTGAGGTTATGAATTTTTATATTATATTTTTTTGTGGTTGTTATTTTTTGTTTTAACTTTTTTTTCAAACTTATTTTCCCAAATATACTAAGTAAAAAATCTACACAAAAAAGCCGAAAAATATCTTATGTTTTATGTCAAAATTTAATCCGTTCCGTCCGGATTACTTTTGAATATTTTTCTGTGGCATAAACGACTGTGGATTAAACTTCATGATTATAGGTGTTTAATGTGTAAGTAATCGGCGTTCGTTAACGGTTTTTAAACTCGTGTTTCTGGAGCTACGAAGCTTCTGCCTTGAATCAATCACAGTGCGCATTAAAATTGGGTTCTAATCTACCAGAACTAATGAAACATTTAATTCGCCATCTGAAAGTATCACTTTCATCATATCACCTATATATTATACATTTGATGCAAAAGAAGTCAACCAGGTTTAGGGCCGCTTGCATGCGAGCAGATAATATGCCATCATGCCTGCCCCTGATGGTGATTACAAGGTCGTCTGCGTATCCTTGTACATCGAAGCCTCTTGCTGACAGCTCCGCCAGAAGTCGACCAACCACAAGGGACCAGAACAGGCAGTAGTACTGTGGACAACCCTTTATCGCTCTGACCATTGCAGTCGCGTCTACCATAGCAGCGCTGATTTTGCGGCTTCTAAGCATGGCTTTAATCCATTTAATCGTTGAGGGTTCAATGTCCCTTAATTCTGCTGCTCTTTGTATGGATTCGAATGAGGTGTTATCAAACGCACCCTCTATATCAAGGAATGCACACATAGCTAGAACTGGTGCTCAACGGAAGGGCTAAATGTCAATCCAAGTAAAACAATTATAATTCCGTTTACAAAAAGGAGGAAAACAAGGTTTATAGCTCCTATGTTAAACGGCATTACGATCAAACTTTCTAAAGAAGTAAAATATCTGGGAATTGTCCTTGACCAGAAAATAAAAATGACTATCGCAAAAGCATTAACGGCACTATGGGCGTGCCGCAAACTATGTGGTAAAACATGGGGTCCAAAACCCAAAATGATCTACTGGTCATACATTACAGTTGTAATACCTATAGTTACTTAAGCCTCACTGGTCTGGTGGCCAAAAACAGAGGAAAAAACTACACAAGGAAAGTTTCTGAAACTGCAGAGACTTGCCTGTCTGGGAGCAATGAAAACTTGCCCCACGGCAGCTCTGGAGACAATGTGGAACCTCCTTCCCCTGCACCTGTACATAAAGAGGGAGGCGATACTAAGTGCCTTAAGAATAATCCAGACACAAAATATTAAGTCAGGAGACTTGACTGGACACCTTAAAATTTGGAAAAAATCAAGATTGAAGCTCTGAACAAACCCACGGACATGATGCCTATAGTCTTGGACTTCCAGCGCTCTTTTGAAGTGGTTATTCAAGACCGCCAAACTATGAGTGAGAATCCACCAAAGCATGAAAAAGGTCACTTGTCTGGTACACTGATGAATCTAAGATGGAACAAGGGGTTGGAGCTGGTGTCTTTGGACCTAGATGCAGACTCTCAAAGTCTCTCGGCAAGGCTCCCTCCATCTTCCAAGCTGAAATCCATGCAATTGACATTTGCGCTTCTAAATGTGTCAAAAAAGGCCTTCGAGGCGCAACCATATATATTTTATCGGACAGCCAGGCTGCTTTGAAGGCATTGACTTCATGCATTTTTAATTCAAAGCTAGCCTGGGAATTGCGACAATCTCTAAACAAACTGGCCAAACACAACAGAGTTACTCTGGAGTGGGTACCAGGACATGAAGGAGTAGAGGGCAATGAAATTGCCGAACAACTCGCCAAAGAAGGAGCACAGAGACCATTCTATGGACCTGAACCCTTCTGTGGCACAACTAGAGACCACCTCTACGAGGAACTCAGAACATGGGAGTAAAAGTCAAAAAGAGACTTACTTGAACAACATCCCAGGACAAAGGCAGGCGAAATGATTTATTTCGCATTTACCTAAGTACACAAAGAAGCTACTGGAACTTCAAAAAAATCGACTTAAACTGGTTACCGACTTCCTAACAGGACATGGCCCTTGGATGTATCACCTCAAAAAAATGGGAAAGACTGAGGATGAACAATGTTGGTTTTGTCATGAAGCAAACGAAACTGCAGAACACATTCTCTGTGAATGCAGAGAACTGACCCGACAACCCGGTTTAAATACCTCGAAGGGGTATATCTTACTCCTAGAGATATTATTCAACTTGCACCGCGTAGTATCCTAAACTTTGCTAAAGGTATAGGAATTACCGGGCACTAACCAACGAAGGTTATTCACAAAAGATCTCTTTAGGCCAAAGTGAAGGAGGGCTACACTAGAGCCGAGCGACCCCGTGCATTACAATACAATACAACAATGCAATATCACCTATTTAACGTATCATGGTATTTTAAATACCGTTACTCTATATCACTCATTAAAGTTTGGCGTAAAAGAGGTCCAGAATGAATTGCTTAAAATGGTTATGAACCGAATATAAATCGAATGTTTCTCATATCCAAGAATCTAGAGTACTCATCGAATTTAGACTACCAAAAATTTAGAAATAGAAAGATGCCGCTTTAATAATTGGTTTTAAATGACAGCACTTTGTAATAACTTTGCAACAAATCATACGATTAAAACGACATGAACAAAAGTGGTAAATGCTGTGGTAAAAACTGATTTTTACTGGTTATAACTGGTTATAATGCATAAATTCGATAAAAATTAAAATAATTTAAACCGCAGATAGGGTTATGGTATACTACTTATCTAATGGTAAACAAACGCCCAGACAGGGCAACTCGAGAGCTCTAAGTATGTAAGAGGTTTGGTTACGTCGGTAAGTAGGCCAAGAGAGATCAAAAATCCCGTGGGTGGCGGCTGGTACTTAGCTTTATGCAAAAGTGGTTAGTTAAAAAAACAAAAGTAGGAAATAAAAAAAACTTTTAGCTTTTACATAACAAATTTCATAAAACGGAAAGTTCGTATTTTGGTTTAACCCGAAAATTAATGATGTTTGCTCATTATTGTTGGACGATCGTTAATTATTTAGGAAAAAAGAAAGTCATTAAATAATAAAATGAAAATGGTTATGAAAGTCATCCAATAATATTTTTAAGGAATATTGGTAACATCCTATTCCTTTATACGAAAATCCAGAGAATTACACATTTATTTTGCGTTATTTTTAGTAAATAGAAAAGTTCAAGTTTTATTTTTAAATTTTCTTTTTAAATGAGCTTATATGACTTTAACCATAAGCCTTTACTTCGGCTGTTTCAGCGTTGTGACCAGTAACAGCAAGGCTTTAATTGCTGGCCATAAATTTTGTGTCCCAGTATAAAAGGAATGTGAACTAGGCCATGTAGGATACATAATCGGCCTTTCTATACAGGGACTGAATCATTTTCTTCTTGTTATGTTGTGTCATTTGCATACGGTAATGAACATCCTCAAACGTATTCATATTTAATGGTTTTTTTTCTGGTTAGTTTTAGTTTTCTCGGATTTTTATGGTAGCTATTTTTTAAGTCATAAAAAAGATACAGTAGGCACCTAAAAATACTAAACTTAATAAAATAATTATAGTGTAAGTGCCATAAAATTTGTACCTTATACACAAAACTAAAAAAAAATATTGGATAATTTCTCCTATTAATACATTTATTTTGTTACTAGATGAAAAGCCTGTCTCCGCCAGGCGAGAGACAATATTAAGTAGCCTCTGTCTCCGTAAGACGCCTTCCGTACGGCTAACGGTAAATATATATATATATATATATATATATATATATATATATATATATATATATATATATATATATATATATATATATATATATATATATATATATATATATATATATATATATATATATATAATTGCCTGAAGCTATACCACTGGTTTATCATATAATCATTTAAAGGGGTATTTTAGCCAATGTTCTAACTGTGGCAATTGTTTTTGGGAAAACCCAATTTAAAAGTTAAAAAAATCCTAAAATATGTTGATTGTTCCGTATTTTTATTTATTAGAAATCATGCTCCCATTATTAAATGCGTTTATTTTGTTTAATTTTACCATTTGCGATTTGACTAACTTATAACTAATTACGAAAATAGGCGTATGTTCAATTTGCAGTAAGAACACAACAACAGCCTATTTCAGCGAGCAAAAAAAAATGGAAAATGTTCTTTACTGACATAAATACATTATACACAAAGTTTTTATATTTGCCTTAAAGGAAGTTGGACTTTAAAACGAGCCCACTATAGCTTGGGTCCAAAAAGATAAAGGCCACCCAGGGAAGAAAGCGGTGGCCTTTATCTTTTTAGTCAAAAAATGCTTTAATAAGATGATGACAGGACCTTTGGCGGAATTGCGGAAGAAGCTCTAAATTTATGGACGCAATGACCAGGGCAATGGTAGGTGAAACAGTTCATTAAATGATTTAAAATGAGGGATAAAAATATGTTTTTATTACCTTGGTAACTGAGAAAAAAATAAAAAGAAAAAAGTTTGTTTATATTATCTGATAAAAAAAAACGTCATTTAAGCTTATCGGCTGCAAAATTGTTGTTTGCTGAAATGAGATACGTTTGAACTGTCGTCGCGTGGTAAGCCATAGGCAACCCGTTATACAAGAACGGAAATATTTATGAAAAAAGCGGGCCAACTTGCTTTGTTAACTTGGAATTTACTTATCTAATAGTAAAATGTGCTACTTTGTTAAGTTTAAAATATAATTTAGTTTACTTGTAGCTCTTCTGTATATTAAAATTACAAAATAAAATGTATTTTAAGTCCTCTGTTTTAATATGTGTGCGAAGATTATTATTTTTAGTAAAAAATTGTTGTTTTTTAATTTCGGTTATTACAAGAATAAATAAATACAATTTAGTAATATAAATACTTATAAAAATATATATATAACTTTTCATTCATACCGAAGCCATAGAATTACAAATAAAACTAATACAGTTGATATAGCAGACTTTTGAAACAATAAAACTATAATTATTCAACTATGTAATGGCAATAAATCATCATCGACCTTCCTAACACTTCCTTCAAATATTAAGTAACGCTCTAAATCTGGAAGCAATTACCACAAATTGCCCTAAAGTTAGGTAACGCAAGAAAATGAAATTCACCCGATATTAAACTAATTCTAGCTTACCTCCTTAAGAGATTACTGCTATTTTGACCTCGACGTTAATCTTCTAAAATACCTTTCTTATTTTAATGGATAAAGCAGAGCGAGTCAAAAGCAGCTTAAATGCATAGCTAATATGAGTTATATCCAAGTCTTGAACTGTGCATATCAAACACTTAGGAAAGCTTTATCGATTTGGGTAATGAGAATATATATATATATATATAATATATATTAATTATATATATATATATATATATATATATATATATATATATATATATATATATATATATATATATATATATATATATATATATATAATATATATATATATATATATATATATATATATATATATATATATTAAATAATATAATAATATATATATATATATATATATATATATATATATATATATATATATATATATATATATATATATATATATATATATATATATATATATATATATATATATATATATATATATAGCATGTTTTGATCAACTGATACAATACAAAATCAAAAAGCGCAGTAAACCTAATTATTATTTAATCAAAAAGACTTGTTTATTCAAAACTAAATATATTGCAAATTTAGTAAAAATGAAAAATAATTTCTAATGAACAAAGACTTAGGGTTAGGTTATAAAAATTAATCCCATTTATATTTCAAAATACAAGAATTCATGGCTAATATTGATGAATTTTAACTGATTTCAAATTTTGATGTGGTTAATTTTTTTTATTTTGTTTATTTATAAGAATGTTTATTTTTATTTGGAAAATTGTAGTTTAAAGAAATATCGGTAATTTTAGTCAGCATACTGCACGCAAGCAAAGATGAAAAACTTACCTTCTCAAATAATTTAAATTATAGTAGAAATAGTAAATTAACACTATTAGTTAAAACAAATAAAATAAAGTAATTATAAATGATAAATTAATGCTTAATAACATTATATATAAAAAATATATATATATATATATATATATATATATATATATATATATATATATATATATATATATATATATATATATATATATATATATATATATATATATATATATATATATATATATATATATATATATATATATATATTTATTAAAATATATATATAAAATATATATATTATATATATATATATATATATATATATATATATATATATATATAATATATATATATAAATTCCGATACTTAAAAGAAAAAATCTGAAATTTGCTTATATCGTTTTAATTTTTTTCTGACGAAAAGGGATATGGAAAACAAATGACACTTTCTTGGGACCTTTTAAGTTACAAAACAGCGTTGAGAGATTTTCCGCAGACGATTCTTTTTTGTTAAACCATCATCAACTTTATTTTTTTAAAAGGACCTGGTTTTTTAATTCTTTGAACCCCTTATCGTTTCGTTTTTCAATGTCAGCCACACAGCCAATACCAATATTAAGTTGGGAACTTTTTGAACGCTGATCTAAACATCTAGACTGTATTTCCCATTCAGGTGGCCAAAAAGTATGACAAACATTATAATTTTTAATAGTATATAATTTTTTGCAGATTTTATTTTTTTCGTTTCTGTCCTTATTTCCAAAATTTGATTTAATTTGCTTTAGTAGTTTAATAATAATTTAAAAAAAAAAAAAATTTTCCACGATATTTGATTTTTTTTTTAATAAAGACTATTTAATATTTTTTTAAAAAATAATTTTAAATTTCAAACTTCTTTACTTATTCTTATTTTTTTTCCATACGCCCGACTAATATTTGATCTCCCCTTTGATTTTTAGGGTGATTTATAATACCTGAAAAGAAAATTAAAAAAGGGACTAACCCAGTTTAATAAGTTAAAAGTTTTAAAAACATTTCGGTCTAACCTTATTTTAAGTATAACTTACTTTATTTATGATACTACCCCTTTTTTTAAAAAAGAAAGGTCTTAACAAATGCTTTAGAAAATTCTTTATTAGTTTTCCTCAAAAATCGTAGATTTTGGTTATTTGCCTCCTGAACTCTAAAGTTTGGTTTGATGAATAACAGTAACCTTTAAAAACCAAACTTGGTTTGTTTGTTTTACAGAATTACAAGAATCCATTTTATTCATTTTTTTAACAAATTTTTTATTTACAGTTTTTTTTTTGATAAAAACATATTATCGAGTTATTTGCAAAAAAACAATTAAAAACGTTATTTTATCGATAAAAACTTCCACTTTGATCTCGAATGACTCAAAAAGTATCTTTTTAAAAAAAAAAACAGGAAAATTTTTTGTTAGAATTAATTTTATTAATTGCTGTTGTCAAAATATAAAAAAACATCCCAAATGGTTTACCCCCAAGGTAAAAGCGCCCTTCGACATGATATAGATTTTGATCCTTGGACTATTTCCAACCTTCTCAAAGGTTATTCCATGCATTTTAAAAAATGTAGAAAAATGGCTAGTTTCCTGGACTAATAGAAGAACATGCAAGTTTCCAGCCTTTTATTTTTATATATATATATATATATATATATATATATATATATATATATATATATATATATATATATATATATATATATATATATATATATATATATATATATATATATATATATATGTATATATATACAGGGTGTTATTAATGGTATGTTATAATTTGAAGGAGGCATTCCTGGATATTTTAAGTAAAAGTTCATATAAACGTCCTAAAATGCAGTTATTAAGATACAGGGTGTTAAAGTTTTATTTTATTTTCACTTTTTAATACCTTTTTCAAAGGCGGTTTGAGTATTGAACTGAATTTTGGCACAGGATATTTGGCATAAAAAACACTTTTCAGATTTCATTTAATTTTTTTTGCAACCAGTGGGAGCAGACGAATTTTCAAAACAATTTTAAAAAATACGCCATTGACTTGGGAAAAGAATTATGGTTTTATAATAATTATCGATCAATTATAAACAAAAATCCCTCTTTCATTTTTGCCGTAAACTTACCGTTTGGGAGAAATCGTTAATTAAAAAATGTCTTAACAAAGATCGAAAAAATTATTAAATAAACGTTAGCTTTGCTCTTGCCAGGATTGTTGTTTTTTTTGTAAACATTATGACACTGACGTTAATTATCTTCTTGATTGTGTTAAACTTTTTTTTTTCAATTTTAAATACATTTTTCAAATATTTATTTTAAGTTATTTTTTTAAAACTAGTGAAAAAAAGCAATAAAATTAAAACAATACAACATAATTTACAAAAAATGTTGAAATGACCACCTCTCGCCTCTATGCAGGCTTCTGCTCTTCTTCTCATTGAATTACGAACCCTTTCAAAAATTCCATGCGTGTTTTGGATAGTTTCACATCCGTCAATAATTCTATTTCAGTTCTTCTAATGTCACAATTGGTGATGTAAACTAATGTTTTTAGGGTCCCCACAAATAAAAATCTAGGCTGTTCAGGCAGGCGTCTAGGGGCCAAAATTGGGTCCTGCAGGCTTTTCCAATGATTTTGGTAGGTCTATTTAAATGCTCACGAGCCAATATGTAAAGTGGGGGGGGAGCCCACATGATAAACCAAAGTTGTTGCCGTAACTGAAGAGGAAATTTTCAAGAACAAAAGGCAAATATTTTTGGAGAAAATTACAATAATCCTGTCCGTTAAGGCGTCCGGTAAAAAAATGGTCCAATTAATTCGGATGATACCGATCCAAACGTTCAGTGAAAATTGTTCCTAAAATGTGTCTCTGTAATCGCATGAGGGTTTTCTGGGCCCAGTAATGATTGTTATGGAAATTGGTTTGCATTTTTGAAAAATTTGCTTGTCCGTAAACAATATTTTGGCATCAAATGAGGATTTTCTGTTACTTTTGGGACCATCACAAAACAGTGGTTATAATTCCAGGAAGTGCCAACCCTTTATATATATATATATATATATATATATATATATATATATATATATATATATTTATATAAATTTATTTTATTTTATTTTAATTAATTTATTTCAAAAAACACAAGCTTTAAAAATTTAAAACAAATTAATTCATCTTTTTATAAAACCACACTTTATAGGTTAGTTTTTAGATAAACCTAAAACGTCTTTTAAAAATACATAATTACATAATTAATTTTTTATTACTGTCCTGTTTAATCAGTTTCAATGATACGTAGTTAACTAACATGATTTTGAAAAATATATTTCATTCCCATTTAATTTTAACTTTTTTTTGTAAAATTTTACTTTGAAGCCATTTATTATATTTTTTTTTAAACAAGACTACTTTTTAAGACATTAGGATTAAAATAAGAAATTGATAAATTAACCTTTTTTTCCCTAAAATTTTAATTTT
>JAHBCN010006464.1:0-48769 GCA_019359885.1 Listronotus oregonensis | reverse complement strand
AAAAAAACTAATAATAAATCGGTTTAGTTTTATCGTAAATATCACGATCTGTGTATTGCTTTTTAATCTGATATGGACCAATTTTTATACTCTTTTATTTATAGTGTTTTTAAACATTTATACCATATCTAACAAAATATAAAGTTATAAAAAACCGTGACATAAAATCACGCGTCGTATTTATTCCAAGCATAGTTACAGCCTATTAAAACAATATGAATACACACAATGAAACTACGGGTCTGGTTTCCCAATATAATATATTTTACTTGTTTTTGCTATAAAACTTTGAGCATTAGTTTTTCCTTCGTTTTCTTTTCTTGACTTTTATTTTAAAAGTTTAAATTGTGTAGTACTCCATAAATAGTTTGCTACGATATTAAGTAATAAAATGAAATATATGGAATTCCACAAAGATAAAGCAAATATCCCTATTGGATATACGTATGCTTTACAATGTGGATATAGGTGTGGTATTGTTTTTTAGATATGACTGCCTAATTTAAATAAAAAAAATATATAAAAATTTATAAAGTCCAGCCATTAAATGCTTCCAAATAACAAAATTTATATAGCGCCGAAATGCGCTTCCACCCCGCGGGTGAAAGCCACCCCTTCTCGGGGGTGTAAATTTTAATATTTAAAATAACCCCAGAAATAAATAGATAATCTAGTTTTAAGCAAAAAATGTTGTTTGGGATTTTTTTAATATAATAATACTTTTTGATTTATATGTGATTGAAAATGTCGAAAAAAAATATGTTTTTTAATAGATTTTTAATAACTTAAAAACCTTGCGTTTTATAAAATTATCATACCTTCCTAAAATTTCGCTAATAGAAAAAACAAAGAAATAAGTTTTTTTTATTTACTGTTGTAGACGCAATACAAAGTCTTTTGGCTCTTCTAAGGCGATTTTTTGTTTACCGTAAGTTTATTTAAAGATTTTTCAACGTTTAATAATGAGAAAAAATATTTTTTTAGGAGAAATCTTTAAAACCTTTTTTAAAGTACTCTTAAAGACTTAGTACCGGCAAAAGTCTTTTGGATACAAATTTGGTAAAAGTAAGATGGGTTCCCCAAATTTTTGAAAAAAATAACAATAAAACTGGCGCTATTACTAGTGGTATTAAAATTTATCATAACCTATAAACAATTCTTCACTTTACTTATACCTCACTATTATGTCCTAGAAGTTTAAATGGTTTAAATAGCACAGAATGTAAAGGAAGGCAATTCCAATATATTGTTTTAATTTTTAGATTTTTATTTTTTTTAACGACCTTATCATTAATTTGAAGCAGAGTAAAAAAGTTTCTAGAGGAAAAAGAATATGCTGATCCACTTTTAAAATCCTTAAATTTAAAGGAATAATAAATGCCGAAAGCCAGATTGCCATCTTGGAAAAAAGTTTATAAATTTGTCTTTTATTGATAATATTTTAAAGAAATGTATACAACAAATTTATTAAATAAATTGTTAATAGCTTTTGTGTTTATTTATTTATTTTTTAAATTAAATATTTCGTAAAGTATTTTTTATTTGCACTACAACTAATTGGCGCGTGTATAGGAAAAGTTCAAAAATGAAAAAATTAAGTGAATGTAAATTGGACAATATTTAAATTTTTTTGGGGATATTACCACGAGTGCTTAAAAATTACCGATAATTTTCATTAAAGCTTGTCATTTATAATTCCACGAGTTTAAAGAACAAGTGGAATTTAAATAACCAGCTTAAATGAAAATTATCTGGTAGAATGGCGAAATATGGGAGTATTATACTATTAAAATCGTTTTTTTTTAATTACTTTATCTATTTCTATATCGTGTACATGACCAAATCGACTTATTTTGACTGTTTTTGACGTTTCTAATTGACAATACAAACAAACAGGTTTGATTGTTCTGTGTTTGCAAGTAAGTGAAAATACCACGTTGTCTAGGCAAGGTGAAATTTTTTGATTTTTAACGTGTCTTATGGGAGAATTTATACATGAGTGAAATATTCTTTAAAATATTTTGGCAATTTTTGAAGCTTTTTAATTAAAACAATTCTCAAAAATGCCAGAATGGTTTAAAGAAAAAGTTAAATTATTTTAACTAGTGTTTAATTTACCTTATCTTTCACTTTGCCTTATTTCACTTTTTCATTAACAAAATTCTTTGGTTGAGAAAAGAATTTTGTCTAATTCATGTAAATGGACTTATCTACCTAAGCAAAGCCCTATTACTCCTATTTACCTAAACAAACCCCATTACTCCATCAAGTAAAATACTTGTCATATTTAGATGACATATTATTTTATTAAAACTATAACTAAAATCGTTTTTTTTTTAAATTACTTTATCTCTTTCTTCATCGTGTACATGACCAAATCGACTCATTTTGACTGATTTTGACGTTTCTAATTGAGAATACAAACAAACAGGTTTGATTGTTCTGTGTTTGTAAGTAAGTGAAAATACCACGTTGTCTAGGCAAGATTCCTACTTCTATTTACCTAAACAAACCCCCATTACTCCATCAAGTAAAATACTTGTCTTATTTAGATGACATATTATTTTAATAAAACTAGAATTTATCTACGATAGCAGTTTTATTTTCTATATAACAAAATTAGGAGTAGTTCTGGTAAAAACGTTTGGGTGTACTAGACAAGGTTTTGGATGCCCCTATAGTGCTTAACTATTTTACTTAGTCTATACAAGTTTTTTTCTGTGCATATTATCCAGAAAAATATATTTTACAAAATGTTTTAACATCTTTTCTTAAAATAAATGTTATACTATCTTAGTACTCTATTGTCTATTTTACCTTGGGGACAGTCCAAAGGCTTTTTATAAAGTCTAAATAATAGGTACATATTATGTTCCCTATGATTTTTATATTTTTATGTTAGCACCGACAAGAATATATGCTACAAAATTCGCTCTAATCCGCTTTAACGATTTATCACATATCTGTCTGTGGAAATAAATATTGCAAGGGATTGGGTTATTATGTACCTGTAATACCTGTTAATTCAGTGAGTGCTACTAGCGTTAAAAAGGATTTACATAAATTCCGGAATTGTTAGTATATAGTTATATATGCAGACAAAAGCAGTGTCTATTAGCAGTAGGGTAATTATGGGCAATTATTTTATTAATTATACTTTTCGTATCGCTTTTATCTTCCATCGATCTTTAGGGCTATTACGCTTATGAAATTGTGTACCCATTAGCACCTTCATTTATTATTTTGTAGCAACATTCATTTGACTAAGTGTGACAACTATAACTAGGCAAATTTATCGATTACTTATATTAATAACTGTTCTTTGGGTGTCTAACGTTTGCTTTGGTCCAGTGTTTTTCGTTAATCTATCAAATTTACTTTTTTGGCGATCAGTGCTTCTTTGCATTTCATTTTCCATGCTTCTAATTGATATTGCATCAATTTTATCCCAGCCTTGGCTAATAAAAGATTCCCAATAGTTTTGTGTCGACTTCTGCTAAATTCCTTCTGGTTGTTTGTATTCTCTCGCTGAGCAGAGCTTTTTCCCTTCGATTATAAATCCTTCGGGCTTGAACAGATCTTATTACCTGTTTTGCTTTCAAAAACTTAGGTATGACATCCTATTCTCTACATCGAGACAGAAAAGCCAATGAAGCTAATAACTGTGCTTTCTTCTTCCTTAATTGTTACAGTTGTTGGTGCAACGCTGATATCTCCTTCCCATAGAGGAGACAAATAAACTGTGAAAGGCTTTCGCGGCCATTGTCTAATGTTTCAATAGTTTTTGGGCTGTTAGGCCGGCGTCAATTATCTGGTTGACTTGACATTTCGCCAACACGAGCGGTTGACATTCAGTATGCCTCTGGTTCGTTAGACATATAAGCAAACACCTCTTTTTTCACCAACATATGACTTCCTTGTCTAAGGATTCGACCATTTATTTCGAATTACAGACTTAGTTCGGAGACATATATTTAGTAAGTCGGTTGGACCCTTTTATGATGCCCTAAAAATATTCTTGAAGACATTTAGTTATTCTAGTTCCTTGTAGTATCATCTTGAAACAATGCCCTTAAATAAATTTGTATATCTAAAATCAAAAGATTATTATAAACAATATTATTAATTAATAGTTGTTATATTTATATATTAGCCTAAATTATGATATATAATTATATATATTATTATATATATAATATATATATATAGATATATAAATATATATATATATATATATATATATATATATAATATATATATATATATATTATATATATTCATTAACAAAAATCATCCTTATTAGTTACATTTATGTTTTCTTGTTCCTTTGTTACGTTAATCATCTTGAAACAATAACAGCGCCTTAAACCAAGATAATCTACTACGAATAGATGGTTCATTTAAATGGGGCGTTTTGAATCAGTTCGAAGATATCAATGCTTCCGTAAATCGAATAAAATTAAGTCGGTAACCCCTGTCCCAGCAAACAAACCGTGCGACATTGCCAATGTCTGTCGCTTCTCCCTTTATTCGGAACACGAAGTAGCGAAAGCGGGCGGCTAAACGGATTGTGTTTTTCTAGTCGCGTTTCATCACGCAGTAGTAAAGCCTGCCGGCAACACTGTTTAACTTTCGTTCAGGGATAGCGCGAAAATCTCTCGATGGACATCGGCTCGCGTTAGCCAAAGTCCATTAGGGGTATCAAAAATATAGCATTGAATGGTTCATCTTATCCGTAGTAGTATTATCTTTGCTTAAACCTAATAGTTTCGTTATATTTCCTTCAACTTAACAAAATCGTAGTTACGTTAAAAATACAACGTTCTAGTTTCGAAACTTAAACGGCCTTGTTATGTATTTTGCATTGCTTAGGCCTGACACATTTTCTGAAACATCAACGTTATATAACTTACGTTATAAAGAGGATTTTCTAAGGATTTAAATAGACGGTTTTGTTATGTTGATTATTAACAAACTAGTGTTTTATAATATTTCCGTTATTTAGTTAACACTAAAAGATCTTTTGGATCCTTAATGTGTGGTTTATGATAATAATACAGAATGTTTAATCAAGTATGATCGTAAATCGTATTTTGTTAACGATTTAATGTACAGCTTTAAAATAAGAATTAGTATAATGAAGATGGCTTTAAGTCACTAAACATATTAGGTTGGCGACTTTATCACTAGGAGACGCACGATACCAAGTATATTAAGAAGGGCACACTTTTTATAAAAATGTAGATATCAAGTAATCAATCACCGAAATTACTAAACGATTTTTCACTCCTTTCCGCATATATTATTTTCTGTTAAACTTCTAGAGTGGGCGAAAATTTACTTTTATGCAAAAAAGCACTGACAAAGAGATAAACATATTTTTTCAAAGGTATGCTGGTCAAATAAAAAAGATTTTATTAAATATTAAAGTAAATGTTGCCTCCACTCTTTTATTAAAGATGCCACTGGGAAAATATGGATGCAAAAAATTGTTGTAATAAATCGCCAGTTAATTTTGATAATAATTTTTTCGTCCACCCCGAAATAATACAATAGTTTCCATTTCCAAGATACAACCAGTGACAACTGACTATCCCCAATAAAACAATTCTGATAAAAACTATAAGGAAAAATTTATTCATATAAATATCTGATGTCTACAACTCTCCTTTCATATTCCCCAAATTTGTATACAGACTATTTAATAGGGAAAGCTTATTTTCTAAATCTGCACAAAGTATAATAGTTCATATATTAAAATATTCATATGGTAATGTTTATCTTTCTTAATTGACTATATAAAAAGTCTTAAATATTTGTGATGTGTTAATATGAGTAATATTTAAAAAATAAATAAAAAGGTCTAAAATTAGGTATAAAAATTTCCTACATAATTTATAAATGTTTATTAAAAATTAACTGTATGTACATATATTTTTAATATCCATATTCTGTTCTATTTTTTCCTCCTAGTTGCACCTGGAAAAAAAAAACTTTGTAAAATATTTGCCCCAAAACTTTTGGTTACTGACATAATTGCTTCATTAATTAAAAAAAAATATATCGCAGGTTGGCAAAAAAAGCTGTATTTGCAGATAGTGTCGTAGATACTTTATTTTCCTTATATAAAGGATAAAACCTGGTTATGGCTTAAAAGCCTACAATTTTTTTAAAACATAGTCGGAATTTTTTCTAATATTAGCTACTTGATTAGCCATTACTAAATGGTAGACTAAACTACTGATAAACCACCCAATTTTGAAAAAACATTTAGAAAGTTTGTACTATATTGTTATTTTGCTTTTATTTGATAAACAATTCAAATAAAAATTCAGTTTATCCCTTAAGGAAACTTTTACTTACTAGTTATGCACTCGAGCATGTTAACCCTATGCCTCTCTTTTTAACGTCCGATCCACTTTCTGATTAGTTGTTATTTGAAAACAGACTGAACTGCATCTACAATTTATTTCATAATTAATTTTCTAATAATTCTATTATTATTATTATTAATGTGTCAACTGTCTAATATCAGGGCCTCTAAAAATGGTAATTGTTTACAAGGGGGGTCAACCCTATTTTTGGCCATATCTAGATAAAAAATAAACATTTTTTATATTTTTTTTAATCTGTTTGTTTTTATGGCGCATTTATGAAAAAAATGTCGTAGAAGGAAAAAATAAAGATTTTGATATAGCTTTCATGCCTTTAAAACTTAAAAAAATATTGGTTTTCATGTTTTTCTATTTTATCTTTGTTTTTGATATATATTTTTTTAAAAAGTACATAAAAAACGAAAGATTTGTAAAAACTAACCGCAACTAACCAAAACTCATTTCGACATCGATTTTTTTGTAATTCTTAGATTACGAAAAAAAAACAATAAGCTTGAAGACAATAAGAATAAAAGTTATTTAAGATTATTTGCAAAAATAACAATTTTTTGAACTTTCGAAGTTGATTTTTTAATTAAAATATTAATTTTTTGGTATTTTCGCTATCATAACCATAAATCCGCCGTAAAAACAAAAATTAAAAAAAAAATATGATGATCCATAAATTCATCTATTTTTTATGGCCAGAAATAGGGTTGACCGCACTTGTAAATAATTACCCTTAAAATTACAAAATATAATACATCACAGTAAATGCTTTAAGTTACAACCAAAGTATAAATAAAAACTTACAACTATGATGAAATTTATTTAACGGAAGTATTTCATTTATTTAAAATACCCAATTTTTTCTATTTAAGTCCCCTAAAAAGTATTTTTCGACCGATCGGAAAATACCCGTTTTCTGGAGAATTTTTTGGCCAGAAAGACACTTTTTTTTGGGCTAGACCACAAAGTGGTTATCAAGAATCAGAAAAAATCATTTGTCACTTTTCTAGACCCAGACTTTACAGATCCATGAAATGAAAAATAAGCTGCTTATTTACAGCACAGCTGTTTTTGTCTATAGTTGTTACGAAAACAAACTTCAGTTAATTTTTGATTTTCCCCGGACAGTCCACGAAGGCTTCAGGCCTTAGTACTTACGTACTGTGGGTGTCTTAAATTATTCTTATTGTTATAATAAGTGTCAAATCCATGTCAAGCGGATAAATAGACCTGTTTCATCATTAAAATATTATTATTATTATTTTTAAATAGTCGGTCAAAAAAAAATGTACGTTACATGACCAAAAAACAAGTGTTTGGCAGATCTCGCCCAGCTTCCAGGACTCGCTTTCCACTCGCCCTAAAAACCCCTTGGCTCAACCTGCAAAACACTACTTTCCGGTCTTAATATAAATTAGTATTATGTAGGTAGGTATAAAGCAATCAAATTTTAATCTATATTTTTTTAATTTATATGTATCTAGTGAATGGAAGGTACCTCCCGAAACTAAATCCGGGCTTATTACCCCAATATTTGGGACAAATGGTAACTTTATCCTAAGGAAACGACTAATGCTGGATTTTTAGACTTATGGCTTAAAAACGACATTCAAAATTAGGAATTTAGTCAGTTTATCAATATACTTACATACATAAAAACTAAAGTGTATCAAAATGGTGTAATATACTTATTTATATATATATCAAAAAATTATATATATATACATATGATAAATATATACTAAATTTACAACTATAAAACTAAATATATATTAAAAATAAATAAGTTTTTATGTACTAATACAAAGTAATAAATTTCTTGTAAACTTTGGTTTGTTAAAATATGTAACAACTCTGTGCGGGTAATTTAACCAAACGAGGTCGATATGTTAACTTTTAAAAACAGAACAAATAGTTTAAAGTAAACGTTATCACATTATTTTAAATAAGTTACAAAACTATAAGATGTTCTTTGTTTATAGATATATATATATATATATATATATATATATATATATATATATATATATATATATATATATATATATATATATATATATATATATATATATATATATATATATATATATATATATATATATATATATATATATATATATAATATATAAAATGATTCAAGATATCTCCAATTTGTTCAAACATTTTTTTCATGAGACTTCATGGAAAAGTTCGAACAACTGGCTTTAGACGGTGCCTCTTACAAGCCAAAAGTTTGGTATAAATATGTGGATAACACATTCGCAATATGGAGTCATGGACAAGATAAACTGCAAGAATTTCTGACACACATTAACAGCATCCATGAAAATATACAGTTCACGGTGGAAATCGAGGACAACAACAAGCTAGTGTTCCTTGATGTATTATTAACGCGTAAAGGAAGATCATTAGGCCACACGGTATACAGAAAACCCACACACACAGATCGCTATCTACATAGAGATTCTAACCACCACCCATGTCAGAAATATGGAGTCATTAAAACTGTAAGAAAAAGGGCAAGAAGAATTTTCGAACCTGAGGCGCTAAAAGCAGAACTTACACATATTCATAATGCTTTAAGGACCAATGGTTATTCAGAGCCAGAAATCAAAAGATCAATGGAACCAACAAATACCAGACCCGTGGAGAACGAACAACTCCAGCCAGTGCAAAAGCATTTCTGCCCTTTATTTCAGGTGTTACGGACAGGATCGATCGATTGCTACGAAAGAAAAATGTTAAAACAATATTTAAACCAACGAGGAAAATCAAAGAATGCCTTCGATCGGTCAAAGACAAAAGAGATCCACTTTCGTCCTCAGGAATTTATCGTATTTCGTGCATATGTGGAAGCGTGTACATAGGAACTACAAAACGCTCGATCAACACCAGGATTAAAGAGCATAAAGCTAACTATTGTCTAGGGAAGTCAGATAAATCCGCCGTAGCAGAACATACCTTTACAACGGACCATCGAATAAAGTTTGAGGAGACCCAAGTACTCGCGACCACATATGCATACCACTCCAGACTCTACAGAGAAACCATAGAGATAGAAAAGCATAGCAACAACTTTAATAAAAAAGAGAAAGCAGTTAAGATCAACAAAACATGGATCCCCATAGGTAAGGGTACTAGAATTGCACCTTTTACGAACAAAACCGACCGGGACCGATTGGAACCGAAAGTAACCGAAGCCCCGCCCACTGCCTCCCCAACTTATAAATACCAGCTACCACCGCGCAAAGCCCAGTAGTTCGCATACTATCAACCAGAAAGCAACTTCTGAAGATGCCAACCGCTCGTGTTTAAAAACCATTGAAACATTAGACAATGGCCGCGAAAGCCTTTAACAATATACCGATTAAATTGATAATTTTTTGTCTTTAGTGTTCTTTCTTTAATATCTGTTAATATAGTAATAATCAACAACTATTTGTTTTTTCCTTGTATTAGGTGATATCAAAATAGTACAGCACTAAGGTACAACGTCTCTTTAAGTTTAAGCAACCCTAATTATAATTGAGCCCTATTCCTGTCTTATAAGATATAATAAAGTAAATAAGTGTCTCGCCCTTCTATTACGATTTCCAATTTAATATTAACTAGGCAAAATATGTACTCAATACTACTACTAACAGTGCTGATATCACTGTCTAATTCCGCATATCCTAAAATTCTTACATACCAAATTATGGAATCGCAGCTTTAGCGATTTTAAAGGTATCTAAAAGATGCAGTATTTTTTACTAACCCAGTATAACGGTCACAAAAAAAATGTTTTTTTTTTCAAAATGATACACTTTTCTTTTTATCCAACAGAAAATTTAAACTTACTTTGTCGTTAAAGAAATTCTGTCAATTTTAACTTTAGCAAAAAATTATAGAAATCTAAAATTTATTTTTCTTTAAAATATTTTTATTATATTGTTTTAACCTATGTAAAATCTAGTTTTTAGAATTCTTGTAACTAAAATAACTTAATTAAATTTAAGTTTTTTTTTATTTTATTAAATTTTCTTTAAAAGAAAGACCAGATTGTGTCCGAAATATTAAATTGATTAGAACAAATTTAAGTTTAAAATAAAAAAGTTTAAGCACAGCAATGTCTTTTTGTCAACTTTTACCATTTAACTTCATTTTAAAATTGGCAAAAACCCCAAACTAAACTTTTTAAAATGTATTTTATTAGATGTGACTTTTGTTGGATGTCACTTTGGCCAGGTGTCACATTTTTTTTTTTTTTTTTGAAAAATTGTGAACTGCCTGCATAATTACCAATTTGTCATAGATAAGATAATATAGTGTTAACGTAAATTAAATAATAGTTATTTGTGCAACCAGTTGGAAAAAGCACTATTTTTTGTAATGAACAGAACAGAAAGAATGTTTCTTAACGCGTTTTACACAATATTTTTACTATGTAACGAAATATAAGAAATATATTTCGTTAGAGGTTTTTCTTGTAATCCTAACTACTAATTATTAATTAATATATTGGGATATTTATAATATATTTTGGTGCATGCGCCGGTGATAATATTTAGGAAGAAATATAATACAAGTTCAGCCGCTATATAAGATATGGTGGGGGATATGATAGCTTACTTGGGTACTAATAAATAATAAAGGGATCATCTCGTTCCTGTTTCCCAACTTGGTAAGTTGTCTGATTTTTGCTATTACTATTTGATATTCATTTATAAAACTTATTTCGTTTTATGTAAATGTTACTTGATTTTAGATTATTCTAAATTATTATGAATTTCAAATTGTTATTCCAGGGTTTGTATTGTTTTTAGAATACCTTTGAAAGAAAATAACCTCAAAACACGTTTTGACAGCTTAACCTTTCTGGGTAAATTCTCGTTTAATCCAACTCATCGTGCAACTTTAACAATTTTATAATTATAATAGAACAAACAAACTTCCATCTTTCTATCACAATAAATATTTTTGGGAACTGATCTAAATTTTATGAAAATTTACGAATTTCTCAAAGATAAACTCACTAAAATATTGCAAAGAATATCACACGAATCATCTATTTAAAATCAGTTTCTGCCGATCAATTATGATTTTAGGAAAGGAGTAAATTAGAGAAATCTAACCAAAGAGAGACCAGATTAACGAAACAACGAGTCCTGGATGAAAGTTAAATTTGAAGCAGTTTTGAGGAGACATGCTCTAGTGCATCAACAATTTAAGCCAGTATGGTAAGTTTTCCATTTTCCTATTAAATTTTCGATATTTTTTATGTCTATTTTTCATTTTTAATAAATTAAATCTCGTTTTAGGAAAACTTACCATATCTTGATTTGTGTAACGGTACCGAGCATTTCTCCACTTCTGACTGAATTTTATCTAAATTTCTCTTTATTTTATCTTCAACTCGTGTAAAATTTTATGAATTAGCAAGTATCAGACAGCATAAATCATAGTGGGGTTAGGCAGGGAGAGATCTATCGTCAGCTATTTAATTATTTTAAGTTGTTTTTTTATTAATGTAAATTCATATCTATTTTTAGTAAATTGCCTCTGACGATATAAATCAAATTTTATTAGTTATAAGAAATTAAATAATTTGGAATATGATTTCCGAATTTGGGTTACTTCTACCTGGAATAAGGAGAAGAATACAGGGAGATTCTCGATAATTTTTATTATTTTTTTTAACCGTTCATTACTTAACTAAGATAAAATAATTTGTCGTTCAGCTTAATAATATATTTTCTGTAACTTTATTACCGATATAAACTTATTTCATATCTGTAAAACAAGGAGATTGGTGTACTATTACCAGTGTTCTTGGGATATCTTATTTTTATTCTAATTTTATACTAGAAATTAGACATTTATCCTTTTGCATGTAAAACAAAATCCAATGGCGGAAGAAACTCTCAGGCTGTCAAGAACCTAAGAGATATAACATCTAGTCAACAGCTTTCAAATCAACAAAGGCCAATCCGAGGAACTCCAGGCATAGGTTTCCTGCATCCCAAAACAAGGTCTCCACAGTCAGATCCTTCTAACCTCAGGAGACAACTTTCATCATTAGGACAGAGCTGCCTTGCACTGGGAAGTATCCTCTAGTCAATACATACACAGAAAGCATAGTTGAGAAAAGGTGACACATCCAAATAACACATTATGCCATTCTGAAGATGTTTCAAATATGTAAAAATGTCTAATAATATCAAATTTCAATCAAAATATTGATTCACTTTTAAGAACTAAAATATTGTGAACACAATTATAATTTTAATAAATTATTTGTATTTATAATATCTTTCTATCTCCCTTTCTCTGCAAGCAAACAAAATTTCAAGGCATTTTAAAGTCTCTTTAAAAGATAGTTTTAAAGCTAAATTCATAACTTGTTAATTACCTAATTTGTCGCATTAAATTATATAGTGCCTTGGGATTTCTGGCGCCCATATAAAAAAATTTAAGTTTCAATGTCAAACCAAGCTATCATTTCAACAACCTCATCCGAGATGAGTTTCATATAGCCTAGTGGAACGTGGGCTTTTTATAACAATTTACAAGTGGTGCCCAACGCCCTTTTTTCCAAACAATTACAACTAATTTTGAATATGATACGATTTTTTTAATTCAAGTGTAAAATTTAAAAACTTTTTAAAACAAATATTTTACTTTTCATCAACCTGTTTCAAAAATTTTGACTTTTCATAACTAGTTAGTTATGAAGTGTGAGTAAGGGTGTGAAAGTATGCCAGTTTAAGAAAGCTGACAACACCACATAAGCGATTTTTTGTAAACTAACAAAAATGCATAGTTTTAAAGTTATAAGAGATCAAAGTTTTATTTACGATTTACGTTTTTATTAAATTTGAGTTGGGTGAGTTGCCCTTCTATGACGGCACGCTCAAGCGTACGTTTTTCAGATTCGTGATCCGTGCCCCAGAAAACTCCCGTATACGAAAATGGGTCAAAATCAGCCTTCTCGCAACTTTTCAGAAAATAATCTTTATTTTTAGCAGTACTTGGACCACAAAGTATTGTGCTTGCATGTTATTTAGCTTGTAAAAAAATAAAAAATTCTTCTTATATCTATGACTTTTCGGGTCACGAATTTAGAGTAGCATTTTTGGCAGCTTTTAAAATGGAAATGGGACCTTTTTAACTTGAGTATACGATAACAGAATCTGTATTCATATTTTCAAAAAATACGTTAACTTGAGAATTATGAAGTACACTACAAAAGACGCTTGAGTGACAAGTTTGGTTTGGTTGACATGTAAATTATTAAATATTGTTTTGGTGATCTAAAAATAAAATGATGATGTTATATATAAAAGGTTGGTTTCAACCCACGGTTTTAATATCGCTGAGAGACGGTTATGTCAGTACAAAAAGGACGAAGTTGGTACGTGCAAAGGGTTTCTGCTTTTCATCGGTATCAAAATGACGGTTCGAAAAGGGTTACAAGTTTGGTTGGAACAGTAAAAGAATCGTGTAATACATCGTCACCCCATAGACACATTCGGTTTGATATCGAAACGGGGCCCAGACCTGTGATACAGTATAAAGACTCAAGGAGGCTGGATAGGGACATATATAAACTATCCCTAGAAAACCACCTCCAGTCCTGTCTTACCAGGATAAACAATCGCGATCAGATAGAGGTGGCTGCGGAACAGTTGAGAAACGCAATTATCCAATCTTATCACGAAAACTGTCCACTTAAAAGGAAAGAAGATAATAAAAATACTCCCTGGTGGAACAAAAACCTGAATACGCTAAGAAAAGAAGTCCGTAGACTATTCAATTGGGCAAAAGTAGTGGGCGAATGGGAGGCATATAAAACCGCCCTAACCCACTACAACAAGCAAATGAGGAAAGCAAAAAGAGAATCCTGGGAAAGGTTCTGTGAAGGTATCTCGAGCATACAGAGCAGCACTAGAATTCATAGGATTCTCCCTAGAGAACCGGTTCAGGATCGCTGGAAAGACCAGACGGCTCCTTCACCGAATCTAGAAGACAGAGGTTGGAGCTTCTAGCAAAAACTCACTTCCCAGGAAGTATAATACTAGAAAGGCAGCCTGAAAATCTCACTGCTGGCCGATTAAAACGGCCTCAGAAAAGCGACTGGCTGACTTCTAACAAGATAATAACAGCACAAGCGATACGAGGTGCAGTGGGCTCATTCCTCCCCTATAAATCGCCGGGTGAAGATGGTATCTTTCCGGCACTGTTACAAGTCGGTCTGGAGGTGATGCTACCCTTTCTAATAAGACTTTTTAGAGCTAGCCTGGTGTGGAATTACATACCGACTAGCTGGTCGTATATATATATATATATAATATATATATATAATATATATATATATATATATATATATATATATATATATATATATATATATATATATATATATATATATATATATATATTATATATATATATATATATGGAATGGATCGAACCCCAAGTCGCTAAGACCAATAAGTCTAACCTCCTTTCTGTTGAAAAGTCTGGAAAAAATACTGGATGTCCACATAAGGGATAGCCCACTCAGGGGTCACCCCTTTAACACACACCAGTATGCATACGAGACGGGTAAATCAACAGAATTAGCCCTCAACAACCTGGTGGAAAACATCGCCAGCCCCCTGGAACAAAGGGAGATGGTGGTGGCTGCATTTCTAGATATTGACGGAGCTTTCAACAATGCGTTTCCTGACTCCCTGTATGAGGCTGCAGCTTCTAGAGGGATCAGTCCGGTCATATGTGACTGGATCAGGACCATGTTAGAAAACAGAAACATAAATATTCATATGCAGGGGGAGATGATCAGATTTAGGGTCGCCAGGGGGTGTCCGCAAGGAGGGGTTCTGTCCCCCCTGCTGTGGTCGCTCCTGGTGGATGACCTGCTGGCCATACTCTCTCTCTGGGAGATCGATCTGCAGGCATATGCAGATGATCTAGTCATTCTAATTAAAGGAAACTCTGAAGACATGATTTCGAACATCCTTCAAGAAGTACTAAACACCACATAAAGCTGGTGTCAAGGGGAAAAAATGACAATAAACCCTCAAAAAATGGTTATTGTCCCCTTCACCCGAAAGAGAAACCTGGTTAACTTGAGACCACCAACTCTGCAAGGTGAAACAATACCATTTGCGAAAGAAGCTAAATATCTGGGGTTGATCCTAGATAGCACCCTTAGCTGGAAATCGCACCTAGAAAAAGTCATCCGTAAGGCGACCCTATCTTTCTGGACATGCCGCAGAAGCTGTGGCAAATCCTGGGCATCAACCAAAACAGATGTACTGGCTATACGTGACAGTCATAAGACCAATGATCACGTATGGCTCTGTGCCATGGCGGCGCAAGGGGTAGCAGCGGCTGACCCAAGCAAAGCTATCTATCCTACAGAGACAGGCCTGCCTAATGATCACAGGCGCGGTGCGCTTGACACCAACGGCGGCCATGGAAGCCCTCCTAGGACAGCCTCTTTGTACATCTACTTGGAGAGAGAGGCAAGGTGGGTAACATACAGACTCTATCAAGCGGTCAGTAACAAACCGCAGGCGTGTCATATGGAGAGCACCAGTCTCCTCAGGAATGTCCTGACCTGTGACAGACTGGGAATGCCCTCAGACATAATGCCTACAGCAACCAATTACAACCGGCCCTACAGTGTAGTCTACCCACAAAGGGAGGACTGGAATCGAAAAACGACAGACCTGCTCCGGGCTGACATCTGTTGGTACACCGATGGCTCCAAAACCAAGGACGGTGTTGGAGCTGGAATATATGGACAGAGGCCGAGGGCAGAGTTTTCCTTTAGCCTGGGCACTCTCGCAACCATATTTTAAGCGGAGGTATTTGCTATTGAGATGTGTGCTAGATCGCTGGTTGATCGGCACTGCACACGTTAGACAGTTAAAATATTCTCCGATAGTCAAGCAGCTCTTAAGGCTCTTGAATCCAGCCGGTGCAATTCGAAAACCGTCTGGAATTGCAAGGATGCACTGACCAAACTGGGTCAAAACAATAAGGTTACACTACTGTGGATACCTGGACACACCGGCCTAGAGGGTAATGAATCCGCAAACCTCCTTTCCAAAAGAGGGGCGGAGACAAAATTCACAGGGTCGGAACCGGTCATCCGGTATATCTTATGGAACGGCCAAGCAGTTCATATTAGCTTGGACACAAAGAGAAAATCTTCGGTACTGGCATGGACTTCCTGGTCTCAGACACTCAAAGGCCTTCATAAGCCCACCAAACCAACAATGTACTGTCAAACTACTGGAGCAATCAAGGGTACACCTTAAAACTCTAGTGGGACTGTACGGGACACTGCAGATTAAAATACCACATGCACAAGATCGACCTAGCGGAAGACGCCGAATGCCGCATGTGCATGGAGGGGGATGAATCGGCAGAACACATACTGTGTTCGTGTCCAGCAATGGCACGACTAAGATTTGCAACTCTCGGCAATGACACCTTGTTGCCGGGGGAGGTGAACGATCTCTCTCCCAACAGGATCATCAGATTTATTAGGAGTCTGGACCTGGTGGGAGAAATATAAAAAGGTGTGAGCCACAATAGACCGATCGGTCGAGGTGGAAGGATGTTATACCCACTCACTTTAAACCAACCAACCAACATCGTCACCCATTGGTTGGAATGACTTTATTTGAGCGAGCTTGTGTGTGGCCGTATAATAAACGGTATTTTGTGGGGTTAAAACAAACCCAAAGCGATTATTTAAGTAATACATACTTTAAAAATCTTTAGTTAATTTATTTGATAAAATTTGAACTATGCTTAGCCTACAAATAACTATAGTTATTAGTTTAGCCGTTTTACGTGCTATTTTAAAAATAGCTATAAGAATAAATTGGGTAGAGTTTTCAATAGAAATTAACAAAATCTATTTGTCTGCACTATTGCAGAAAATTGTTCCCTTCTATATCAAAATGGGTGCACTCGTAGAAAAACTATTTTACATCTCGCATTTTTAGTGCATATGGTTGAGGGTTGAGGCCATCATTGACGTATCCAGATTGTTTTCTGTCAGTTTGGCCCTACCCAATGTAGGTGTTTTTCTATCCTCATGCCTTCAATGCTGGTTGTATCTGCTCCCCTAAAATGATAGTAAATGACCTTCAAAAGCAATGTCCTGTGAGTAACTATGGATTTGACGATCCCAAATAGGTCACTACTTATTTGGGATTATATAGGAGGGCGTTGATTTTTATATTTTCTATATAAGGTAATAAATTCTACATATTCGGCAAGGAAAATCATAAAACTTCTGCTAGTGTGGGTCTTGGTGTCTGAGATTCTAATAATTACAAAGTTGCCTTTATCTCTAATGTTTTCAGTTGATATAATTGTCAATTCTTTGTCCTGCCAGGTACTAGTTGGGCTAAAATTTTTTCGACTTTTATTACACGTAAGTCATAGTAAGCTTTTTTTATAACTCTTATTACAAAGTAGTGGGAAAAAACGTTAGATTTTCGGTTTATATTTAAAGTGTTGCTTTTTTAAGTAGAAGGTAGCTTCTTGAATTTTCCAGTATCTATATCGATCTGGTGAGTTCTGGTTAGTAAAAAATATCATACTAAGCCTTTATTAAATGTTTTAAAAACCATTTTAATGGCCCCAATAAAGTCGTCAAATTCCACACGCATGTAAAACTTTCCGCCACAATAGACCAATCGGTGGCGGTGAAGGGTGTTATACCCACTCACTTTAAGACCTGACATGTTTTTTAACAGCAGTGTATTTTACTACCATATCAATCATGTTTTTGTGACAATTGTAGCGAATTAAGTTTCTATTTTAGTTAAGTAGAAAATATTTATAAGTAATACGTTTAAGTTATTAGGAAAAACTTTTTATAGGTTACGCTAAAATGAATCCACTCACGAAGTTTCACAGAAGTATTTTTCAAAGCCAAGACTAATACCTATAAGCAGTAGGATAAAGATTATTATACACGTTCTGGTTAGTTAAAAAGGAAAAAGATGGATAGAACATGCGATATTGTTTTAAAATTAAAAAAAGTTATGAAAACTGTTAACTTACCACTTATACTTACTAAACCTAATGATATTTAAAATAGAACAAAAGAAGAAAAGAAATTAAGCAAAAACCTCTTTTAGCATGCCTCTAGCCATCATTCAATTCAGGTTAAAAATATTTTCCAATCAAATAAATACAAATCTAAACAATTATTGACAAAATGGTGGATAAATATTAAATGTAATAACTGTTTAGAAAGAACCAGTGGTAATTTGTTTTTTTAAAAAAATTTAAAATATTTTAGCCCTTAAAAATCATGACTGCTCAAAAGTATTACTAATTTAATTGCGTAATTTTTTAATCCTTAAAAATTCACCTCTTACCTCTTATAATGCAAATAGTACGAAACCGCGGATTTTTTAAAAAATGCATCAATTGCTTTTAGAGTTTAATTTAGTTTTTGTGATAAAAAGATCTTTACAAAACCTGTTGTTTTTTTCATGAGCTATAAGGTCCCATATATAAAAACTGTTTAAATCCCTTACTTTTTTAAGGGGTGAGTGGGCTGAAACAAGGTAGGGCTTGTCTATACACACGCGTTTTATCTTAGTTAATTTCCGTCATACTGTAAATTTAAAAAAAAGCAAAATATTTGTAATTTAAAAGCTGCAATTTGATACCTTAGTAATGTTTACGTATCTTTCTCTTTCTCAATTGACGTCAAGTTTTTTTTATTTCATCAACTTTTAAATTTTTTACATCATTTTGAAGCTAAAATGTCGATTTTTTTAGAATAAAATCGATCTATTTGTTATTGTAAGATGGATACCAATTAAAAATAAAATAAAAAAAACTCGAAGCCACTTGATAGTTATTTGTATGTAGAATATGTGTACAAAATTACGTGTTTAGAAAAATCTATTTGTACGCTCATGTAACTGAGTTGAAGCAACGGTCATTAAAACTATCAGAAATTCGTCAATTTGGCGACCAATTAATACAATTTTTTGGGTGTTATACATTCAAATTATTAAATTTAAAAAGAGAACTTTCAAATTGTATCCTCCCCCTTAAAAGCAGTTGATACGCAATACAGATATGTACGAGAGGGCAGCTACTCTTTAGTAGTAAGAAGATTTTTATACAAGTACATATTTCACTCATACTGCTTAAATGATTTTTTTTTTATAAAATATGGTAGATATATTTGTAACTTAAAAATTGTATATTCTCTTCAGCACAAAATTTCTCCCCTAAACGCCCCTATAACAAAAGATGAATTACTAAGCTCACTTAACGACATGACGAATGGCAGCCCAGGACCAGACGACATCCCCGTTATATTCCTGACTGAACTTCCAGAAAACGGAAAAGAAATTCTACTAAATCTTTACAACCAAATTTGGACCCAACATCAATTTCCTATTTGTTGGGCGAAAGCAATAGTTATACCATTACCCAAGGAAGCAGGGGTTCTAAATAACATCGACGGATCTAGACCAATATCACTAACGTGCGCAATGTGCAAAGGCCTGGAAAAAATCGTAAATAACAGACTAATTTGGTACCTAGAAAGAAAAAACCTTATAGCAGCAGAACAAAGTGCCTTTAGAAAACTAAGATCGGCACAAGATAACGTTATAGATTTAGAATCAGAAGTACACGAGGCCTTTATCAACGATCAAAAATGTATTGCTATATTTTTCGATATTAAAAAGCCTACGATACAGCGTGGCGATACCAAATATTAGAACAGTTAATATCCTGGAACATCAATGGCAACATGTTAAAATTTATTCAGAATCTTCTCCAAGAAAGAAGCTTCCAAGTTAGAATTAATGACTCCATTTCAGAACAGACGACCTTAGAGAACGGTATCCCACAAGGCTCAGTCCTCAGCACAACACTTTTTCTAGCTGCGATTAACAACGTCACTAAGTATATTACAACCCCAGTCAAATGCAGACTTTACGCTGACAATTTAGTCTTGAGTATTAAAGGAAAGAGTTTGGAATCCATGCACAATATTTTACAGCAAAACCTTAGAAACCTAGAAGACTGGTCTCAAAAGACAGGCTTCCAATTTTCCACGACAAAAACAAAATGCGTACTTTTCTCAAAATCTTATGAAAACAGTACACCGTTATTAAGGATTTATGATCAGAGGCTAAAATTTTACGATAAAGTAAAATTTCTCGGAATGATATTCGACGATAAACTCACATGGAAACCTCATATTCAAAACCTTGTATCGACATGTAGAGTGGGTTTAAATATTTTAAAGGTTTTAACCACCAGATCATGGGGAGCGGACACAAACACACTCCTAAAAGTATACAGAGCCCTTATTAGATCCCGCATCGATTACGGCGCGGCCGCTTACGACTCAGCCACAAACTCTGTCCTAAAACTCCTCGATCCTATTCATAATTCAGCCATCCGTCTAGCACTCGGTGCTTTCTGCACTAGTCCTATAAATAGCATGCTCTGCGAAGCTGCAGAACCTCCGCTAAGACACCGGAGAGCATTCTTGTCCCTATCATACTACACTACTACATCCATAAGCGCTAACCCCAAAAACCCAACCCTACGCAACACTTTTGCATCACGTTATAAAAACATCTACAACAGTAAACCCCGTTCTCGTCCAGCGTTTTATGAGCGCATAAACCGATACCAATTAAAATTCCACATACAATTTCCCAAATTTTTTCAAGAAGATCCTTTTATGCCCCCTCCATGGACTATTAAAAAACCACGTTGTATTACCAGATTAGAGCAATACAATAAACACGACACACCTCCAATCTTGATTAAGGCCGAATTTCTCTCCCTATTAAATAATCTGCCCGAGGGAGATACTATATATACAGATGCATCTAAGTCGTCACAAGGTACCACGCTGCCGTAGTTACCCCAAACAGCACACTTACTTTTATTATGAGCAAGTATACAAGCATTTATACAGCGGAAATGTATGCCATTCTCCAAGCCCTAATGTTTGCCGAGCAAAGCGACAAACAGTTTACTGCAATAATCTCGGACTCTCTTAGCTCTATAACCGCAATCCAAAATGCATTCTCAAAACACCCTCTGATACAAAGAATATATAGAGTTCTTTCAAAGATACAAACGGTAAATAAAGAAGTGGCTTTTATATGGGTTCCATCACATATAGGAATAGACGGCAACGAACAGGCGGATAAAGCAGCTCGGCATGCCAAAGAAAACACTGACTCCATAATCGTACCCAATACTGTAAGGGAGGACTTCAAAAGCTTTATCAAACATGAAATATATCGCCTGTGGCAAGAGGAGTGGAATTCCACGACGTCGTTGCTACGGGAATGTAAGACCAGTGTAAAACCGCGGCAGTGTAACCTATCCAACCGAAAGGACCAAATAACTATAAACCGCCTCCGTATAGGACACATGTGTTCGGTGTGCAATACCCTTAACTGTTAAACATATTTTAGTGGAGTGCCCAGAATTTACAGCAGCTAGACTTAAATATGAGCTTAAAGACTCCCTTCAGGATATTCTTAATAACAATTTAACAAACACTATAAACTTCATAAAAGATTGTGATTTATATAAGTCAATTTAAAAACATGTTATAATACAGTTTACTAAAATGCAAATAATCTAATGTACTGTCTACGTGCAAATAACCCTTCGCGGTTGAAGCACTTCCTAATTAAAAAAAAAAAAACGAAATTTTTTTGGTGGACGTATAAGCATTAGGAATTCCAACATTTTTAAAACTTTTAAATTCTTTAAATTTAAATAATTTGCTACATTTTCTTTAGATTAATCAAGGTAATCCAATATATGTTTTTATTTATTTTTTTCACTTTTAACTTCCAGTATTATATTAAAACTTCTTAATTTTATTTTTTAAATTATAGTATTACGGATATGCTGGTTGCGTTATCAAAAATGCTTGCTAAGATTTAATCAAAATATTTTACATAAAATACAAGTTGTTTTTATTGCATACATTTTTGGATAAACACAGCTAAAACACCTTTTAATAAATATTTATACAAATAGACATAAGGGTTTTTTAGGAATTACAGAACATAGATAAAAAAAATGAAAAATTTTAATTAAAATAAGTTAGTTAACGCGCAGTTAGGACTAAATTTACAAAGAGTCAAAAATTTGAGTTTGAAAAATAATTAAATTAAAATTTGAGATGTATAAAACAATATATATTGCCCAATTTAACTAGTTAGCGTGAAATAAATTGATTTATTGTTATCTTTTTTATTATTGTATGTTAAGCTAATGAGATTTATTTTTAATAAACTTAATACATAAATAAAATTTATGTAGAATATTTACACATAGTTTAAGTTTCTATTTAATGTAACTACTCTTAGCAAAGTTAAAAAAATAAAGGGACTTTTCAGACTTATTAAAAGTCAAATTTAATTGCTCCTTATAAAGGTCAATATTTTAAAATTTAAAAATAATTTAACATATAATATTCAATTGTTTTAAATAGTTTACTTTTTACTAACCACACAGGCGCTATGATAAAAATGAAAAGTTATAAAAGCGACAAAAACTTTAAAAACAAAACTTTTTAAAATTGCTTTGTAAATGTTTAAATTGTCATGTAAAAAGAATAAAAATAATTTTTTGCTTTAAAACTTCAGATGCTTTATTTTCCCACATGCTACATGTGGCAATAAAAAAAATATATAATTTTAGTTTAACAGAATTGCTTTGGATATTTTGTCTGGCAATATTATTACCAATAATTTTGTCTATAAAATGGTTTTTTGGGGGGTTTTATAGTAGTATAGGTATAGTCTGTTTCAAAGTATATCGTAATGGTTTTTACGGACCATACCCCAATAAACCTTTAACGATTTTATTACCTATTGTTATTGGGTAAACCCATTTGTTCATAAGGGCAGGGGTGGGCCAGGTATTTCTTGAGTATTAACCATTAGGCATATAAATATTTTGGCTAATATTTTAGTGGCAGTGTTAAATAACCGTTTTTACTGTGCGTTACGAAAAAGTTGCTTTACGAGAATATAACTATGTCGCGTCGAAATCATTTGTCATTGGATGCAAAACAGGTTGTGAAAAATGTGTATGAAACTTTAATCAGTAGAGGTCTAATTAAACAAGTAGCTTTAAAGGAAACCTGTCTACTTACAAAAACTCCAATATCATCGATTAGGGATATTATTATTAGTGAAGAATTGAACAAAAGAAAAAAACGTAGTGATTTTTAATCTCACCGTATAGACAATAGTGATCAGGACCTAATAAGAAGGAAAACATATTGTCTTTATGAAAGCGAAGTTATTCCTACCTTGAATAAACTGAAAAAGAAGCTAGACGAAGACGAAACCAATATAAATATTAGCCGTGCCACCCTCCATAGTGTTTTTGTAAAATGGGATTTAAATACCGCAAAATAGACAAAAGACAAGTAGTAATAGAATCGCACAGATTACGCACTTGGAGATTTAATTACCTTCAAGAAATTAAAATATATACGTTAGAAAACAGATCCATAATTTACCTTAATGAAACATGGTTCGATACACACGACATAGTACCCAAAGGATGGATTGATTCCAGTCAAAACTATCAGACGAAAGCACCTTCAACTAAAAGAAAACGCATTACCATAATACACGCTGGTTCAGAAGATGGATTTACCCCAAACTGCTTGCTGTTGTCTGCAAAGAATATTAAGGATTCTAGCTTGGATTATCATGAGGATACAGGTGCAGAACTTTTTTAACAATGTTATTGTCATGGATAACGCAAGCTACCACAGCCGTTTGCTACACAAAGCACCAGCTTCATCAAGTTCAAAAACTGAAATCCAGGAATATTTGTTAGAAAATGATATTTATTTTAAATTCAGTTACAAAAAAACGCATCTTTTGGAAGTCCTAAATTCATATGCAATTTAAAAAAATATGTATGTGATAGTTTGGCTGAACAGGCTGGGCATACTGTCTTAGGGCTTCCTCCGTAACACTGTATGTTTAACCCCATAGAGCATTTGTGAAACCAAGTAAAATCAAAGATCAGAGCAGAAAATGTTACACCTACTTTAAGTCCCAGTGTTATAAATTTGATAAAAAATGTAATTACTAACATACCAGTTGAGAGCTGGAAAAATTCACTACAGCACATTATAAAAATTAAGGACTCTTACATTTCTATCCAAAACAACATAAAGCCTATTGTAATTAATCTCAATGATGACTCTGATAGTGAAACAGAATTAGATTTAGATATTTAGATTAAAAATGTAATTATGTATAGATAATGCAGTTATAAATTTATTAAAACTTTGCATATATTTAATTTCCTAATTTAATTTTAAGATTATACTTACCTAAATAAACAATAAATTATTAATCTTTACATTATTAAAGCCCGTCCCTAATTTTCTGTCCTTTAATACCTACTGGTCCGCAGTTTTATTGCTGTCGGCAGGTATAATCCATAAATGAAGGCAAGAGCTAACACGGTATACTTTGAGACAGACTAAACAGGGTTTTTTCTGATAATTTAGCAATTTTTTAAAGGTATTATTTAAAAAAATAATAAAAAAGTGATTGTAAAAAAGTTTTAGGGCTTTTTGCGAAAATTTTAAACATGACTTTTAAAAAAACAACCGACGATCGAAAAATAAAAAAATGGGAATAATATGTATTTAATAAAAGACCCTTTATTTAATTAAAATATAAAATCTTCGTGTTTTTTTCTTTTTAAAAATATACAACATGTCTATGTTTGGATAAGTCGTTTTGTAACAATTTGACTTTAAATTTTTATTTAAATACAATGAAGAACCCCTCCTCAGGTCTAGTAAGCCATGAAAGCCAAACAGAACTTCTATGCTGAATCCAGCTTGACCAAGGATGACGACATATAGCAAAACATATGAATTGATATAATATAAACAACACAAGTGCACACACATTATTAAGGTAGTAGTAGGCAATATTTTTCTTTGAGTACAAAATACGTCAATTCATTTGTTTTGTTATCTGTTGTCAACCTTGGCCAAGCTGGATACAACGTATAAGTTCTGTTTGGCTTTCACGGCTTACCAGATGTAAGGAGGGGTGATCTTTTGTATATAAAATAACAAGTCGAATTAATACAGAATTGCTCATCCAAACATAGACATGTTATATATTTTTAAAAAGAAAAAACACGAAGATTTTATATTTTTAATAAAATACAGGGTGTTCTATAAAAAAGGTTATTCCCGATTATTTTATTTGCCGATCGTCAGTTGTTTTTCCAAATGTCAAATCTAAAATTTTTATAAAAAATCCTAAAACTTCTGTAAAAAACAGTTTTTTGTATTCCTTTTAATAATAACTTCAAGAGCATGCCATATTATAATAAAAACCCTGTACATATCCTTACAAAGGTAATTTTAAAGAATAATCAATTTTTAATGGTAAATATGATGCAGTGTTAATATTATTGCTTCTTATTAATTCTTCTGTACACGCTTTTAAAAAAGTACCAACATTCAAATAAAATTTCAATTTATAGAAAAAAATACGGAAACAAAAATAAATAAACAAAAATTACTTAAAAAAAAACGTTTTTCTAGTGACAATACTTATTAATTTTTTTAAAGAATTTTAAAGCAGTTTTTGTTTCCACCCAATAAAAAGGTCTAAAAACATCTAACTTACCATGTTACATAATTTATTTTTTCTAGGACTGTTTAATAACATGCTTATTATTAACTAATTTTGAATAGATAATAACACTTATTACCTACCAGTGAATCCCTTACTCACGAGTTATAACTCACGGGTTCGATGACCTCTACATAGTGGCATCAAACGCACGTATACACGTCTTTAAGAGTCAATAAGCACTGTCTAACATATCTAAGTTTCAAAAAGTCGACCTTTAATAATTGTCAATATCGAAAAAAATATAGAATTTTATTATGCAAAGTTTGGCGGGTAAATTAAAAATCACCGATAAAGAAAATTTTAAAAATATTCATATCCTAGTATCTCTATCACGAGGTTGTTAATGAGGGTAAAATTGTAAAACAAATTAAAAGTACTTGGACAGGTGGATTTTTTCCTTTCTCTCATGTACTTCCAATAGGAAGTTCCAAAAAATTTAATTAAAATGCAAAGATAAGTCGTAGAAAAAGTATAGTATTTTACTCGCATGTAATAGCTATTACTCACGATGATGAAGGCGAAGGCGAGTGACGCAAACTTTATCATCGTGAGTAATATCTATAATTACATGCTCATTGAATAATATACTATTAATAATAATTAAGGCAGTTAAAATGTATTTCGTGTTAACATTATTTTAATATTTATTGACACGGGAGAAAAAATGCAAAAAGGTATAATAATAAGCATCGCATTTAAAAGGACACATATTATGTCAAATAAAAGTAATCTAAACCACATCGATTAGACGGAAAAAAGTCCATCACTAAACATATTTAAACGTAGATAGTGGCGTAGCAAGGAAGAGAGGATATGGGGATATATTCTATATTTCCCCATAATCCATAACAATGTTCTTTCAAAAAAAAAAAAAAATAATCGGATACAAATACGAATATTTATAATTACTATCCTTAAAATAAAAAAATGGTTATTGATTAATAACTGTATTTTAACAATCCGGCATAAAACATAAGGAATGCGCAGGGGCTTATTAAGTGTCACTACTGCGTTTGTTGGTGGAATCGCCTGATATATTATGGTTAACTGACGCGCGAACTTTGCTTTGCCTATTACTAACTGCTAAACTTTTTATGGTAAGTTTACCGGCTTGCCGAATTTTAGCAAGCATCCACAAGCACAAGTGTATGAATGGAGGTGGTGAGCTTGGCTTGCGTGTGCTTGGAGAAGCTTGTCGCCGATCCGGTCAGGTGTCGGTTTTTTGACCACAAATCAATGGGCGTTTGCGAAAAGCGCTTGCAATGTATTCACATGTTTGTGTGCATTTAGTATCATTTGCTATCTCGAATTTGACGGACGTGGACGGTTCGATAAATTTTAATTATCCACGATTTTCTTCTTTGTTGAATTTTCCTTTTTTACTTTGTATGTATTTTAAATAAGAGTATGATAAAACAAACGCCATAACCAAAACAAGTTCGGTGTCCAGTATGCTTGCCAGGCCGGAGCACATTGACGCATTCACAAGCATGCAAATGACTTCCAAATAAGACTTTAGCATTGTATAGCCTTGACGTTTGTGAGCGCTTGCTGAGGCTCGGCAAGCGTGTAACTTAGCATTATAGTCTAGTTTGAATTTAAAGGCTAAGTAACTGACAATTCGATCTTTTTAGTCAAGTTCTTAGTAGCACAAGTAGGTTTGATTTATTTTATAGCCTTTGCGAATATTAATTGTTTTATTAACTTTCATAAGTGCTGAAATGGTGTGCGAAAAAATTATATCCAAAATGTAACAGTCTAACTGACTGACTGATTGACAGCAATTTAGAGAAAAGCACAAAGTATCCTGGGACTAGGCAAAGTGAAATAATAATTAATATTAATAAAGTATCTGAAATACTAGCCATAAATCCATACTTTTTTATATCAATTTTTAAGTTCATAAATACATCTTTTAGAATATATGTATTACTTTGATGTTTATATATTTCCTCCCATGAAACAACTCATGGCTACGCCACTGAAATTAGAGCAAGTAATAAAATAATTTACAGGTCCGCAGGCTTTGCAAAGTGTTTTAAAATTACAAAGCCTCAAAACACTAATGGAAAACGATCATGATATATCCGCTGTAGTAGTCGATGGACGTTTCAACAAAGAATAATAAAATAGGGTTATTTAAATTGTTAAAAAAGTTAGAATTTTTTTCGAAAAATAGTAATTGGAAAGGGGGCATGAGAAGTTAAAAGATATATTTAAGGAAATAGTCAGTCTCTGCTTAATAATTTTTAGTTACTTAACCCAAAATGCTTTGTTTAAATTGAAAAAAATAATAAATTAAAAAAAAATACTTATTTAAAAAATTAAAGTCTTATCCTAGAATTCTTAGTGTTTTTTTTACTTGCCCATATAAATAAGCAAACAATTCCAGAAAATTATAATTTTTTAACAGCAAGTGACTTGTGAGAACAAAAAAAATAAAATAAAAGTTTAAGTTATCCAAAAAACAAAATATTTTTTTTAAAATTGTTTACTTTTAATGATGGTTAGTTAGAAATCAATTTAAAACCTATTAAATGAATAAAGGATACTAAATTAATCTTTTTATCTAAAAAAATTGATTAAAATACTTATAATTTTATTAAAATGAATCTAATTTTTGCTTTTCCGATTATATTTATTAAGAAAATAAAACAAATTGTTTAAAACAAAAAAAAAATGCAAAAATTACATGAATAAAACCTTTTTTTCCCCTTTAGTCGATAAGTTGGGTTTTAGGCAGGCAGAATGCTACATCAGAGCGTCGATTGGTCTACAGTTAATGGTCTTGGTTGGACATATATCCTTATAAGCTCTGGGATAAATTGTACTATAAACATTTTGATTAATAAATATTATAATAAAATGCAAAACTATAACGTCGCGTCGGAAAAACAGTAAAAAGATAGTTTTACGAAACGGCAAACAAACATGTTTTTTTTTTAGATGACTATAATTTTTAAAAGTAAATAGGGAGAAACTGAGCACTTATATGTAAAAACAGTAACTTATTTTAGGCGTAAAGTTAAAAAACTAAAATACATTTTAAAGATATTTAACTATTAGTCATGTATTAATACAGCCAATTAATTTTTTAAAAATATTGTTTAGTTCCTCATTTACCCTTATATTGTTTAAGTTATTTTTTTAGTTATTTATTCTTTTACAAAATTTTAACTAAAAGTTTTTTATCTAAGTGCATTTTAAGATCCAAAAAAAATATTTCTAAATTATGAATTGATACAAAATGTATTTATTTAAAAAGTAAGGCAATTTTATTTGTTTCCTAAGAAATTTTTGTTTAATTTAAAGTTGTTTAAGGAAAGTTAATGCTTTTTTAATTTAATTTTAAAAAATACCAAAATGTTAAAATTTTTGTGCAAAGTAATTTAGAATAATCTTAATTTACCCCAAATTTTAAATTCTTTTGTACGATTTAAAAAGAAAAATGGTAATTATTCATTATAAAAGTTGGAATTTGCGGCATAAAAAAAAAACTATTTACCTATTTTTAATAAGCTCAAAGTCCATATTTTAAACCGAATAATTTCTTAGACAAATGTTATTTTTTAAGATCTTTAGAAATAAAATAAAAGGTTCTTTTTTCTTAGTTGAATATCTTGGTGATATAAGCTTTTAAGGTTCATCCTAATTTGGGTATTTTGCTAAATATTTTAAAAAAAAAAGAATAAAATTTAAAAAATATTAATTTTTTATTCCTTAATAATAGTTTATAACATTCTTTTTTGAGATTAAAAAACAAGTCTTTGTTAATATCTGTTTTTTGATTGTTTATTACGCGCGCTCGCAAGTAAAATAAATAATAACTTTTGTAAAATTGTTTTTAGAAAAAAAAACAAATTGTAGATAATTTAATTAATAATAATATTGCATTCTTTGAAAATTTTTAAAAAGTTAATAGTTTTTAAGATAAATGATAAACACTGATTCAGGACACAGAGAAGCCGATACAGCGTATGAGTCAGAGACGGCGATACTTAAAAGTAAGGGACGCATGCTTGTGAGCGCGCGTAATAAATAATTAGAAAAAATATATTTAACGTGTATTTTTTTAAATTTGAATTAAGGATATTATAAACTATTGTATAAGAAATAAAAAATAAAGATTTTTTTATGTTTTATTCTTTTTTTTAATATATTTTTATTATTATTTTTTATCCAAATTTAAGACTTTTTAATCCTTCAAAAGTTATATCTCTAAAAATATTAACATTATCGTGAAAAGTCATAATACCTTTTTTATTTGTATTTTAATAAAGAATATATAAAAAAAAATTTTGGTTGAAAAATAACAATTTCTTGCAATTATTTAACAATTTCGATTTAAACTGTAATTTATTAAATGTGTAACGTAAGGTTAATATGGTGGGACAGCACTTCAGTAACATGGATAAACCTATCCCATCAATACTAGTGGCCTCTGATTTAATTGAAAAAAGGGCAGAGCGAACTTTACTAATAGTCACTGTTCTAAACTGAAAAGTCGTAACACCACACTTTTTACGGCTAGAATAAAAATGTAGAGTATCAGGGTCTGGGCTGAGATAAGTTACAGAATTCACAAAAAAGTCATTAATAGTCCCTGCATTACCACACTGTTTGGGTATATTTTTGCTGGGACCATTAATTACATTCAATTCACGAAGGGACTTCCAGGTTTTTTATAGTCATTATTGATAAGGCTATTTTGAAGACATGCTTTTTTTTCGTTGTCAATGGCAGACTTTGCATAATTTCTTAACTGACGGTAATATTCCCATGTTTCAGGTGTTCTTTTTGATTTATATCTTGTTAATGCTTTATCACGGAGGCTCATAATATACTTTATGTTTGGAGTAATCCAAGGTGCCTTTTTCTTTGTTATCCGAGCAGTTCTAAGAGAAGCATGTTTGTTAAATAAATTTAAAATATACGAGTTAAATAAATTTAGCTTATCATTAATAGATTGCATATAAATTATATTATTAAACGGAATACTAAGAAGATCCTGGGTGAATGCATCATTATTAAAATGTTGAAAGTTTCTGTAAGTTACGAAAAAGGGTTTAGGTTTTTTAATTAACATGTTTAGTTCACACTTAACTAAAAAATGGTCAGAAACATCAACAGATGGGTCCCTTCGCAATTTATTAACTGATTTAAATTGGAGCAAATTATAAGGTCTATAAGCGAAGTGCTAGCGTGATTACGTCTAGTTGGCTCATTTATAGTTTGATGAAGATCATATACTTGCAATAAAGCATTGAATCTCTGAGTATAAGGGGATTCAAAGTCTAAAAAATTTATATTAAAATCCCCCAAGCACAACATAAGGTCACAGATACTAAATGCTTGGAGATATTTTGTTCAAACTCCAGTAAAAATTGAGAAAAATCAGTGAATCCTGGCGGTCTGTAAAATAGCCCTAAAATAGTTTTAATGTTACCAACCTTAAACTCTATATAAAGTTGTTCCGAAAAATCATTATTAATATCATTTAAAATTGAGTACCTAATGGAATTATGAATGTATAAAAGGACTCCTCCACCACGACCCTGTACACGATCCGATCTAACTACCCGATAGCCATCTACGCTCACCACCGCGTCGTCAATCACATCAGTAAGCTACATTTCTGAAACAGCAAAAATATCATACTGATTAGCTGTAATACATTCTTTTACATAACTAATCTTTCCAACAATTGACCTAACATTAATATGGGCTATATTTAAATGCTTATTCCCGCTTGCAAACATGTACATTTTTAAGAAATATCGGTACAAAAATAAACATTCAAACTCCCTGCCAAGAGAGGAAAAAAACATAAAGAATTCTTATCTAAAGTCCATCTTAATACTGTCGACCTGGGCCATTGTAATTATTCTGATAACAGAATCTCCATCATTTTTCTAGCAAAAACTTTTTCGTCTTTAGCCCAAACATATTTGTACCTACATGATTTTAGTTCCTTGGCCGTCATGAATAAATCGCGCGTATTCTTGGCAGGTCCGGATTGACATAAATGTTTCTTTTTGAATCACTTCTTATTCCACAAGTGTCGGTATCAAGTTTTATATTTTTTCGTTGCTGCAAAACACATGTTGTTATGTCAGAATTTTGAAAAGACACTAGAACTGGTTTAATGGTCTTACTGCTGGGAAAAACTTTGACGCTGAAATCATCTGGAGAGACCTGGACACCAAGAACGTCACAAACTTTTATAACATCAGCCTTACAGCTGTTATCGCCTTTGAGTCCAACGATCGCGACATTTTTATTTCTCTCGACCTGAGTTTCCTGAGGGGAATCCTTGATGTGGCTTAGTACATCCTCCAGTTGGGCAATCCGAGATTTTAATGAGTCCTGCTCCTTTTTAAGAAGTTTATTTTCATGAGTTAAAACACTGTTGCTATCCCTAAGCTGTTCCATTATCGTACCGTTAAATGTAATTGATTGCTTCAACTCTTCGAAAATCTTTGTCATAGCTCTTATAATACCGGTGTTACTTGGATTGTTGATATTTATCAAGTGAGCAAAGGTATCGTCAGAAGAAGGTATATCAGAAACTACCGATGTGCAGTTAAATCCTTCACCATTTCTTTTGATTGCACATCTGTTAATAGTATTTAAATTGTTAGCAGTTTCGTCATCAACCTCTGAAGAGAGATATGCTAAACAAGCCCACTTACGTGTTGTTTTGCGTTGCTCATAGGCAGAAAACTCATCATTACTTAATCCAGAACATTCTTTATGGAACCATTCCTCACAATTTCCAGCACATTGTATTTTGTAGTGTATTTTTGTAATGTTTTTGTTACATTTTTTGCAACTCGATAGTTTTTTTTTCTTAGCACCAGTCATTGTGCGGGACCGGCCCTGGTCGGTAGCCGTTATTGATATCATTTAAACCTGAGGATATCGTTGAGGCGAATCCTAAAGTAAATAGTGATCTTCAATCCTTGTTTAAAGCCTCTGTAAATCACTGTTTGGAGCTGAACCCCAAGAAATGTCAAGCTCTACTATTTGGGCCTAAGGTTAGCAGGGAACGTCAAAAACATCTTTTAAATTTAATTGTGAATAATGAAACTTTACAATGCGTTAGTGTGGCAAAAAATCTGGGCGTGGAAATTGATGTTGATCTAAGATTTTCTGAGCATATAGATAACTGTATAAAAAAAGCATATATTAATCTAAAACTTATTTATAAACAAAGACATCTTTTAAATGAAAAAAATCAGGAAAATCTTATGTGACGCATTGGTGCTATCGCGCTTTACCTTTTGTGATTCCGTCTATGGTCCTTGTCTGGTGGAAAGTGACAAAAGGCGCATTTAGCAAATACAAAACTGTTGTGTTCGTTTAATAGGTGGAATTAGAAAGTATGACAGTGGCGTAAGTGCAAAACTAAGGGAGATTGGATTGATGAATATGGATGAACGTAGGTTGCTTAATAGCTTAGTTTTGTATCATAAAGTTATTTATAAAAAACGTCCTACTTATTTGTATCAAAAAATTAAATTCAGGTATGATTCACATAACTTAGATCTAAGACATAAATACATAATAACTCCTCCATTACACCGAACAACACTATTCGAGCGTTCATTTACCTATCAAATAGCTGTAAAATTTAATAATATACCAGCTAGAATTAAAACTCTAAACCCACTTTAATTTCAAATACAAAATGAGAACTATATTAGCTTCACATACTTATCAAAGATGCTGATTATGCACTCCACCAACGTCAACTAAAATTGTAATACTTATTAAAATTCTTATATTACATACATAGTACATAAGCATAATTTGTATATTATATACATACATATTAATAAATTGTTTTTTTCTTTTATTAGGTTAAGATAGGAGATCATCCTCAACTTCGCCTTTTGTAAAATTTCTTTTACAATAAAATCTTATTATTATATTATTATTATTAAACAATATGGCACCAGGTTGCCCCATGCAACATGCATTTATATTATCAGTAGGGCAATTTAAAGAGAATAGTTTAAAAAAATTAAGGTGAAATAGTTTTTGGTAATCATGCGCCAATTCCTCCTAGACTATAATATTACAAGTGTCATATAAGATATTATGATTACAGCATTGGGTTGGGTATTATATCAAATATGAGCTTGCATTATTGTAATTTAATATCTCGTGCTATTATGACGAAGGCAGCTAAACATCAAATGATCACCCTTGTGGATCATAATTTCAAATCTTTTTAAATACATTTGTTGCAATTCTTTTTTGCCTTTTAAACTTAACCAAATGTAGTTACAAAAATTAAAGATGTTACCGTTTATATTTACTTAAGAAATATAGATAAAAATATTAATTACTTTTCAAGAAATATACAGAAATGTTATAGGGTAACAGTCGAAATAAAAATATCACAATAACATTTTGTGGTGTATTTTAAATTAATTAATATAAAGTTAAAAGATAAGGTAATTAATTATTGCATCGCAAATGACACAATAAAATATTAGTAACCGCAATATATTTTTGTCATTATTATTATAATTTTACTGGTTTCTAGTTGTAAGCAATTTGAGAATACTAAATCGATCATTTTCGTGCACAATATTTATTCCACTAATAGCAAAAATAATTTTCGTTGCTCTACTGCTCCATTTTAAAACGTGATCAATATAAAGGTCAAAATTTATTAAAACCTTGCATTTTGTATTGGATATGCACGCAAATATTGCATTATTTGAAACTTTTTAGCTACTTTAAATATTGACAAAAAATGCTTTACTTAATATAGACTTTTTTAAAATGGCAATTTTAATTGTAGTTAAAAATTATTTTTGTTTGGAATATTATTTTAAAAAAGTATAAGTGTGTTAAGTTTAAAATCATAATTCTTCTCTCTGATCGGCCTGGCGGAAGCTTTTAGAAAAAGCCAAACAATGGGCTTTAGATTCGGCCAAAAATTGACCAAGGATTTAAAAACAAGGTAGCCTTTTTTCCGACCTTTTAGATTTTTCTTAGGACCTTCATACTGGATCAGGAAAAACTTCGTGCCAAATGTCACTAAAATCGGGTTAATAGTTTTTGTATTACGATTTTGCAATCCAATTTTGTTTGAAAACATGGACAGTTTTGAAAATTGGGTAGAGTCAAGAATAAGAGATTTAAAGATTTTTTTACATATACTAGAAATCTTAACCCTTTATTTGGTTTTTAAAAATTGAAGATTAAAATATTTGTCCTTAGCAATAATTTAAAGCTAGGTACAATTTTTCTGGGTTAAAACAAATGCATTATCCCTGCGGAATTTTAAAGACAAATTTGTAAGTCCTGGTTGACGGTAAGATGCTTTCTTTAATATGTCAAAATTGTCTATCGGTCGATTGATTGCCAGGATACAAGCTGTCAAAGTTGACCAAATATCATTATTCTGCACATGGTATACATGAAATTATTGGCTTGTCGTGTTGGTGTAACGGTCTGGCCTATAGATACAAGCTGCCGAACTGGTATTAAAGGGAAAACATCTCAAGTCCTAAGTCAAATTCAACAAAATCTTTAAATATTTTAAACAAATCTATTACTACTTATTACAAAAAAAAAGTTAAAAAAAAATTAAACCAATTTTAAGAAAAAACTTAGAATTATTAAATAATATTTTATATTTACACCTCAAATTAAACAACAAAGGTAGGTACGAAACAAACTAAGGGCCTAAAATTTTTTTAAGGTTAGTGCCAGCAAATTCATCAAATTTAAAAATTAAAATAAAAACGACCAATCGGCACGTGAAGCATGAAAGAAAGGTTATACAGAAAAAAGGTGTTTAACCTCCGATTTTTTTTTGTACAGTTTTAATTTCTATGAAAATTTGGAATTAAGTTGCTTTTACTTTCTAGATCAAAGTTTATAATTATATGCTTAGAATGTGCTTTTTATTTTTAGGGGACAAAAACACAATTAAAATCATAGCTAAATATGTAGAATAAATCTATTTTTATGTTGTAAGTGATATCTAACATTATATTTATAACGTTTCAACCCTTAAAAATCACCATTAATAACGAAATTACAAAAAAATGTTTTTATCATTTTAAAATTATTTAATAAAGCTTTTACTGTAGAAAAAAAATATTTTGACAGTTTAGAATATAATAAATATTTAACTACCATAATTCAACCTTTAAATAATCACCCCTCATGAGATTTACAAAAAAATGTTTTTTTGACAAATTAAAACGATTTGATGATACATAATTATAGTCCCGGAAATGAAGCTAAAAAATGGTAAAACCTCGCAAGTTTTTTGTCCTACCTCAATTTGCATAAAAATTTGTAATAAGATATTTCTAACCGTCTACTTCAAATTCTACTTCATGGTGATGTGCGCTGTTTGTTTTTTAGGGTGAAAACTACACCAAATTGTCAAAACTTATATTAGAATAACATTTTAAACTTTAAGATGGGTAAAAGTTGGTTTGAATTAGTTGATTAATGATTGTTTTATGCTTTGGAATACAACTTTAAAATAGTTTCAACCCTTAAAAATCAACCCTTGTTGGAGCTTAAAGTAAAAAAAAATATATTTACCCTAAAAAATGATTTATTTATCATAGTGATTTAATTTTAAAATACTGTTGCTTAAAACATGCTAATTTCATTTTGCAACTTTTCGACCCTTATAAATCAACCCTTATTACAGCTTAATCACAAAAAAAGATTTATCCCTAAAAAATGAATGGCTTGTGACAGATTTATTAATTAAAAATATTACTGCCTGAAATATTACCAATATCATTCTTTTGCAAATTTTCAATTCTTAAAAACTACTCCTAACAAGATTGCAATTCTTATGAACCAATATAATAGATATAAATAGGAAAAAAATGGAATAACATACAAAAATTATGCCTTTAAAGATATAAAGTATACCGGTTGTATAGAATATTATGCTATACGAATTTTTCATAAAAAATTGATTGTTTTTTATACATAGGTCCTTTAGTTTTTACGATAGAAAGTTTTTTCAAAATAATTTTGTAGGGTTTTATAAGGGCTATAAGACTATGTATATTAAATCCTTTTTAATTTCTTAGTTTTAAAATGGGATGAGTTTAAAGGGCTATAATAAGGTGGTGCTCTCTCGTAAATAGAGGCTTTAAACGGTCATATCTGGCCAAATATTTATTGTACAGAAAAATCTATGTAATAAAAAGTCTTTGTTATCAAATAAGCTATAATTTGGTACTTTAGCATTTGTTTCGTATCTCCACTGTTGTTGGAGTTATTTTAAAGAAAATGGCTATTTTTACGATATTGCGGAAAATCGTTTTTCACTTTAAGCTCCATTTTTTCCAAAATAAAGCATTTTAATTTGGTTTAACTTCTAGGATTTATTAATAATACATTATAAAAAGAATCGCAAAAGGGCAGATCTATTTTAATTAATAGGGGAATTAGAGCGTTGTTTTTAATAATCTTTCGAAGAAAAAAGTAGGGACCAACCTTATTTTTATCATAACTCGCTCAATTTTTATATTAAAAACTCTAGTTTAAGAAAAGGTCTTTTTATATACTTTAAAAAAAACTTATATGTTTTCCTTAAAAAATGCAACCTTTTTACGCTATTTTGACTTTGAATCTTTCAAATTTATCATTTGACGAACAAAAGCTAACCATTAACTAGCCGTAGCTTATTAAATTATAAAATAACATTTTTTTTAGTTTTTTTATAAGCTACAATATTGCTTTTTACAGTTTTTTAGATAAAATGCATATTTTTAGAGTTATTCGTGAAAAACCCATTAAAAACGTCGATTTTTTCGTCGAAAAAGTTTTACTTTGAATCGCGAATAACTCGAAAAATATTAGTTTTACAAAAAAAATTATAGAACATTTTTTACCTAAAATCACTGTTTTTATTGATTTCTGTAGTTAAAATGTAATAAATAATTTCGAATCCCAAGATGGAGTGGCCACCACCCCCAGGATAAAACCACACCTCGGCATGATAAGCTTTGATCCTTGGGCTATTCCCTACCTTCTGTAAAAATTTCGGGTAAATCCTCATTTCCTGTACTATTTCCTTTCGCACACTTATTCGCACGGTCCAGCGGCTTGGCTGCCACTAATGGGCATTTATGTTCAAAGCACGAAATAAAAAAAAAAGAAAATTAAAATCTAACATAAAAAATGGGTAAATAAGAATGATTTTTTTTTAAATTACATAGAGTAGCGGTAAAGAAATGGGTCTATAAAAAACAAGTTTTTCAATAAATAATATTTCAATAAATTTAGGGGTTAAAGAAAAACCCCGACAAAAAAATTTAAAAATAAATATATTTAATTTCAAAATGTTGCAATTTATACTTAAATTTAAATAGTGCCTTTAATGCAATATTTTATTTTTTTTACTTAAAAATATAAAACGTTTTATTACCTAAAAATACATCATAAAGAAGGTTTAAATAATGAAGAACAAAATAATTTAAGTACGTTTTCAGAATAAAACATTGTCCTCATAAATACTTCCAAGATACACTCTCAGCGTATTTTCAGCAGTGCAACATACCCTAAATATTAAATTTATTACAACACAATGGAAATACTTGCGGGTCTGTTTTACTTGAAATAATAAATTTCCCTTGTTCTTACCATTAAACTTGGGAAGTTAGTTTTTGCTCTTGTTTTCTTGGCTCTGAATACTCTTATCCGTAAATAGGTAGTAGAAAAGTAATAAAAAACCCGGGTAACAAATTCAAGGATAAGTATAAGTGGGATAAGAAAAGGAAATATTTATAATGTGACGACCAATACAAAAAATTGGAAAACACGATGTTACTTTCTTATTAGTTCCATATACAGGGTGAGTCAACGATTGCGCGGAGTAGCTTTATGCCTTGAAGATAAAATTTGTTAAAAATGGGCTTTTGTAGTAAGGTATGGTGAAATATTCTGCATATTTTAAAAATATTTTTATTTATACAGGGTGTATCAAAAAAGTAGGATGCAACAAAGTAAGATTTTTTTAAATTGAACACCCTTTATTTGAATGTATTTTTGAATTGTACGTGTAATTTTAAAACTTTTTTATTATAGGTTTTATACACGAACAAGTTATAGTTTTTAAGATAATTCGACTTATTATGAAAATTTAGCGCATTTAAGCACCAATTTACTCTGAAAATACTCCTTTAATTTTGTCTCTAAGTGATTCGTAACTTGTGTTCTTAGTAAACAATGTAAAAAAAAAACATACTCACATGAAATATTTAAAATCTTATTTACAGCGTGTTTTCTGTTTCGGTCCAAAATCAAAAATTTCTAATTGAAAAATCTCACATTTTTCAAATGGAACACCCTATATATTTAACTATCATCTTACAGCTCCTCAAAAATTGTTCAAGTTTTGAAAAGGATATTTTATTCTTATTTCTAATAGTTTTCGAAATATTTTCATTTTTCCGGATTTTCTGTTCTCGTTAAAGGATCTTTTGTCAATATATCCGAGTGACCATGGAAAACAAATGAAAATAATGTCACTGATACTGGATGACATTAACAATTAAATTAGATCATTTTTAAAGTTAGGCGTTTTTACTGTAGTTTAATGTTCAGTAACTTATACTCAAAATAAATTTTCCAAAAAAAGAACTAACTGATATGATTTATGTTTTGGGCGAGGCAGATTAGAATTTTTTTTTGACTGAAAGATTATACAGAGTGAATTATCCAGAGCGGCGAACACCTAGTCCTCGGAGTTTTCAAAATTTAATAGAACGTTTTAATTCAACCGGCAGTGTGGAACATTTAGAACGTAAAGTTGTCAATAAAATAGCTACAAATGATAAAAAAGAACTCGAAATATTGTTACAAGTTCCTTCTTTTGTCCTCACGAGCATGTGCTCTATACCGCCATTAGGTCAACGTCACTACGTGTGATTTCAAAAAGAAGTTTTATAGGAATCACTCCAGACTTCGAAACTACATTTTTACCTTACTCTGAATGGCAGGGTAAGTTTTTCCTTGATCCCCGACGAGAAATATAGCAGATATGGTTCCTTCTACCGCCTACTCGGAAAAAACTATGTACTTTTTTATCGACCGCACCTCACTGGTCGGAGGTTAAACAGAAACTGGTCCGTGAAGTTCAACACCAGAACCATTGGTCTGTTAATGTGTGGTGCGGCATACTTCACAACAGAATTATAGGGCAATATTTTTTTAATGAAACTGTGAACGGACCTACTTATTTATTTTTTTGCAACAAGAGTTGCCAAGACTATTGGCAGAAGTAGACTTTGACGAACGTCAAAATATGTGGTTCCAACAAGATGGTGCTCCCCCACTTTTATCGTGAAACGAGAGAATATTTGGATCAGCATTATCCTCCAAGACGGATTGGCCGCGGGGGTTTTGTTGCATGGCCACCAAGGTCTTGTGATCTTACCCCGTAAGATTTTTTCCTGTGGGGTTATGTAAAAGACAGAGTATATGTCACAGCCCCTACGACAAGGCAGGACATGGAGAATAGAATTAGGGATGTATGTCAAACAATAACACCTGGCATGTTATCTAATGTCCGTGAAAATATCATTAGAAGGATTGACATATGTATTGATCAAGAAGGACATCTATTCGAACATTTATTAAGGAGAAGAAACTGATTTTTTGGGGGTTTTAGTTGCAAAATATTGTGTTGATGAAGTTTTACTGTAAATATAAATATTGATATGTGTTGAGTTAGTTTTATCTACAGGTTTTTACTTATACCGCAAAGGATAGTATCCATCATCTATTGTTTAATTATAAGATTTAGTTAATTAATTTAATAATAACACTAATTGTTATTTAGGTAATTAGGTTTATGGTTTTATTGTTTAAAATACCCTGTTATAATGTTTGCAATAAGATATTCCATTTATGTTATGTTTTATTATGTTTATTAATTTTTTTTATAAGTAATAAAATTGTTTCTATGGATAATGTGTTTTTTAATTTTCTTATTATAGTTTTAGTGTCATTTGCCTATGTTTTGACCAAATTAAGGGAATAAGCTATAATAATTATATGTCATAAGTATGTGCTCCTGATAACTTCATATAGTAAAGATCAGCTTCTAAGACGAATTTCGCAGTACTCAGTTTACCCTCAGTTAGATGTTGGTTACTGACAATATTATAACCCGCCTTTAGGCTATTGCTTTCCATGTCTTCTTGACTCCATTGACAAAAAATTCTTTAACGAGAACAGAAAATCCGGAAAAATAAAAATATTTCGAAAACTATTAGTAATAAGGATAGAATATCCCATACAAAACTTGAAGAACTTTTGACGAGCTGTAAGATGACAGTAAAATATATAGGGTGTTCCATTTAAAAAGTGAGATTTTTCAATTAGAAATTTTCTGATTTTGGACCGAAACAGAGAACACCTTGTAAGTAAGATTTTAAACATTTTATGTAAGTATATTTTTTTTTTGTTTACTAAGAACACAAGTTACAAATCGCTTAAAGACAAAATTAAAGTAGTATTTTCACAGTAAACAGGTGCTTAAATGCGCTAAATTTTCATAATAAGTCGAATTATCTCGAAAACTATAACTTGTTCGTGTATAAAACCTATAATAAAAAAGTTATAAAATTACACGTACAATCTAAAAATACATTCAAATACAGGGTGTTCAATTTAAAAAAATCTAACTTTGTTGCATCCTACTTTTTTGGCGCACCATGTATAAATGAAAATATTTTTAAAATATACAGAATATTTCACCATACCTTACTACAAAAGCCCATTTTCAACACATACCTTAGGTCGCATTTTTTTATTTAATCTAAAAGTTTTAATTCATATTTAAATATTTTTTTAAAACTTCGAAATAAAACAGCACCATATGACGTTTTAAATAATAATCGTCATAATTTCTGTTTTGTACTATTTAATTTAATAATCAGATAGGATATTTTGTTTTTAATTTTATGAACACAAGGTTTTGATTACGGGTCAACATTTGATCCACCCAGGAACGCCGATTTAAAGGTCGAGTGAAGAAAAAACGACCGGAAAAATCTGGAAAAATGTATGCATATGGTTTCGAAATTGCTGAATCCAAATGTCAGATTCGGATTCAGCGACTTTAAAAACATATGCATACATTTTTCAGATTTTTTCGATGGTTTTTTCTTCACTTGACCTTTAAATGACCTTAAACCTGACGTGATGGAGGTTAACCGACCCTTTTATCGTATTCAGGGTCCCCAAAACAGTAACATCTAACCGCTTCCAGCGTTCCCGCGTAGATTAAATATTGACCGGTGCTATTTTTAAAGAGTTTGTTTAAAGCGTTTTAAACATATTATAAAAAGATGCTTTTGTCAAGCACTTAGTCGTTTATAAAATTACTAAGCAAATAATTTTACCCTTTTAGAACGTTACCCTCGTGCTTTAAACTATTTAAATTTGAAAAGGCTCTTTCGGTCTAATTCTGCTAACGCAGCTTAAGTTAAAACAACCAAGGCAGCAGCTTGAACCCCTTATAATCTATATTGTACTTAACTATTCGCACACTTTTGGTACAATAAACTAAGCAAAATGCAAGCACGTTCAATATACCACTTAGATGCCTTAGAGCTTTCTGCTTAATAATTTTCATTTGGGATTAAAAAAATCAAACAAAATCGATTTATTTGACAAAGTATATAATTGTCTTTATTTCTTAACAGCATTTTATTAACTGATTGTTATTTTTTAATTAACTTTAATTCATTAATTTAGTTCCAAATGTTATAACATTTTTTTGGTTACTTAATCAGAGCATAAGTATAGAGTAACTAAATTTATAATTTATTCAATATTTTAAATTATTAGATGGATTTAATATAATTAAAGTTTAATGTATAATACGGGGTGTTTTTTAATTAATGTTAATATTTTTGGGGGCGATTTTTGGGTCAATTTTATGAAAAAAACTTTATATGAACGTATGTCCTAAACGTTTTAACTTTTAAGATACATATTGGTAAAATTTTAAAAAATAAATAATTTATTATTAATACCTGTTATACCACTTTAGATATTTTAATGAAATTTGGCATTCATATGCTATGTATCAAGAGGCATTTTTTAGTGTACGACATTTTTTTGCACCAGTGGCGTTCGTGCGGAATTTGATCTGCCTATTTTGGCAGACATTGTTTATTCTTAAAATAAAAATATTTTTGAAATCCCCAATCATTTTTACGCAAAGTTGATCACTACATTTTTTTCGCTTAAAAAAATAAAAACCGTTTCTCTGCATGATCATAACAATATTGGTAAACAATATTACCATGTAAAGAAATATCTAGATTTAATTTTTTTAAATGAAAACCATGCGTCGAACTAAAAAACTTAAGAGCAGATTTGATCTCTTGATTTTTTTTTAGTCCAACGCACGATTTTATCTAGAAAAATTAAATCTAGATATTTCCCTGCTTGCTAATATTGTTTATCTACATTGTTATAATGCTGCAAAGAAACAATTTTATTTTTTTAAGCGAAAACCGTGCATCGAATTGAAAAAAAGTTAAGTGATTAACTTTGCTTAAAAATGATTGGGGATTTTAAAAATAGTTTTTATTTTTATAGAAGTCAGTGGCGTACCATCAAAATGTGTTAAAATAGGTAGGTCACATTTCGTACACATTTGATACATAGTTCATGTATGCCAAAATTTATTAAAAGATATAAAGTGGTATTACAGATATTAATAATAATTTATTTATTTTTTAAACATTTACCAACCTGTATCTCAAAAGTTAAGACGTTTAGAACATACGTTCATATAAGATTTTCTTTTTAAATTGGACCAAAAAATCGCCCTCTCAAATATTGACCTTTAATTAGAAAACACCCTGTATAAGTATTTGCCAAATTAATTATTGTTTTTATATCAAAAAGGTATTTATTATTCTTATGCCTATTTGTTTAGCAAAAAAAATCGAAACCATTGTATTTTTCTTCCAACTAAGTAAGTTTTTTGTTTCAATTATAGTATCTTGTTGTCTTAATAATGTTATAAAGTAAATTGGCGATCTAAAAATATTTAAACAGTATTATTCTTTACGCATTAGATCAAGCTAAACAGATAAAAATGATTTAAAAAACTCCTTCTAGTTATGTTATTCCTCAGCTATAGCGCTCGTTCAGTGTTATTAGAGATTAAAAAGATGGCTAAAGAAGCATCCAAGGGCGAAAAGGATTAGAAAAACTAGATTTCTGTAAACTACTACTTTTACTAGCATTAATTTTTAACAAATAAGTGCTTAGTTGGTTGATTGGTTTAAGCAGAATTGTTTGCGTGCCTATTTTTGCACTGTAGCCAATTGTCTTATTGTGCTCCTTTTCCTGCTATAGAAGTTCGTTTTCCTTTTAAGTTATAATAAATGATTAAAGAAAAACAGTACTAAATACTAAAGAAGCAACAAAGTAATATTTTTATGAATTATCATAAAATTTACTAATGTGCAAAATGTACAAATAAACCCTTTGGTTTTTAAATCTTTCAATAAAGCCTCTACAAGAATTCTGTCTTACGGACTAATTAAAACGACTTTTGGCTATTGCAACTTTTACTTTACATGAAAATTCCGCACCAGTTTTACTGCCATATTGCATACAACAAAAGAAACCAGCAACCGATGATCTCTAGGTTTTAAAATGTTACAGAACGGTCTTTAGTTATACTTCCAATTATACTTGGACCAATTAAAAATAATTGTCATGCTGTTAAGACTAAGTTTGTGCAAAGAGAATTCTAAATTTACGTGTAATATTATAAAAGGTAAACAAAGTGATAAATTAGTATTAAATTTAAAAACAGTGGGACATAAAATTCAACTTTACAATTCTACACTGCAAAGAATTGCTGAGTTGGATCAAACTGTAAAGCCCCTCTAAATATCACTACTCGCTAAGGCTAAAAGAAAAATAATTTAGTAGTTGTGGTACAGTATCCGCATAGGCAAAGGTCACCTCTACCTTTGCCTATCCGCCTATCCGCCAATCCGATGAGAACTATTTTTTATCAAATATAATATTTAAAATAAAGTATTGCCAATGAGTTGCCTAAAACAAGGCTTTGATTAATTAAAAAATTAAAATTGTTTTGTACTTCCTGTATTATGTCAATTTTTATACTCGCGTCTAGAGATACCCCGTGATCACGAGCTTCTTGACAGTGTTGACACATGAAACATGCTTTACTATACAGAAACTTGGCGCGTTATTTAAAAATAAATATACTAATGTGCTATTTATCATTATTGTAAATGGGAAAATGTGTAAAAAAACTATTACATTAAATTTGGCACAAGGGTAGATTATGAGCAGAAGGCATCAGCTAATAAAGGTTTTTTTAGAAAACTCCCCCCCGTAAAGCAGGAAATAAGGGGGAAAGTTTATATCAAACGTCATCCTTTCGGGACTTAGAAGATAAAAACATATTATTGATTTAAGATTAAAAAATAATATGTTTTAACATTTTTGGAATTACATCCCTTGGAGGGATTAATTTGAGTATAAAATTTTGCAAAAAATGTTTTTTTCGAAGTTCTTAAAAGAAGTTGGTAATAAGATTTGATTCCCAAAAATTAGGAGACGCTAGCTAAGAAAAAATTAAACCCTCACTCCCCGGTGGAAACAGGTAAAATTTTGTGGGACTTGGGGGCGTTAAAATGACGATGAAACTTTGTATGGAAAATTGTCATTTTTAATGTTGCAAAAGGGGGAGTTGGTATTTAGGCTTCGATAAGCCACAAAATAGAAGACGTTAGCTAAGAAAGGATTTTAGGAAACTTTCTCTAAAGGGTAAAATAAGGGGTAAAAGTTTGCATCGAACTACGTCATTATGACTTAAAAGTATAAAAATTGGTATATGGACCCTTTATTACGATTAAAAATTATTTGTTTAAACATCTTTGGAATTAATTCATTTTAAGTGTTAAAAAAGGAATAATAGTTTAAACAGAAAAATTGTCAATTATAAAGTTGTAATTACGGAGGTTGGTAACTAGGCTTCTAATTACCCAGAAAAATAGTAGGCGTTAGCTGGGAGAAGATTTTACAAACCCTCCTCCCAAAAAGAGGATGGAGGGTGAAAGTTTGTATCGGACTTTGCCATTTCTGGACTTAGCAGCAGTAATTAAGCTTCTAATTACCCAGAAAAATAGTAGAGTTAGTTAGAAAGGATTTCAGGAAATTCCCCCTAAAGGGTACAATAAGGGGTAAAAGTTTCTATGAAACTTCGTTATAAAAGTATAAAAATTGGTATACAGACTATTGATTACAATTAAAATGATCTGTTTTAACATTTTTGGTATTACATCCCTTGGGGTTTAAATTGGGGATAAAATTTGTATATAAAAATTGTCATTTTTGAAGGTAAATAGGCAAGTTGATAATTAGGCTTCTAATTACCCAAAAAAAGTGGGGGAGATGTTAGCTAAAAAAAGGATTTTAGGAAACCCTTCCCTTAACGGGTAGCATGGGGAGTAAGTTTGTGTGAATGAACTGTCTTTTTTCGAGCTTAGAAGTATAAAAATTGAATGTAGGCTATTGATTACGATTAAAAATGTTTTTTTTTAATTTATTTTAAAATTAAAAAACCTTTTTGGAGGGAGGGGTTAAATGGGAATGAAAGTTTGTATAGAAATATGATATTTTTTGCAAGGGGTCAATTCCGTATTCACGAAGCCTGATCGACAGAGGCGACCGGGGCTTAGTTCAAATATACGTCTCGGATGAAAGCGAAATATTGAAACATTTTTGATTTTTAATTGTTTATTTAAAATATAAAATACTACAATTTGTTCATTTTCGTTTGACCAAAACCCATTAAGAAAAAATGTTTTGCATTGGTTCAAGAAGTCGGTAATTATGATTACTTACGAGGACTTTTTTTTAAACGATAATAAGCAGTTTTTGAGCCAACCTGTTTTTTTACATGTATATCGTGGGCCAAGAGAACCCCCTTTTAATCCACTTTTTTCAAAAAAAGGGGGTTACCTCATCTATAAGTCCATACAGTGTTTTCGCTTCAAAAAAATAATCACTTAAGTCCATTTTCTACTTTTTTTTAGAAGTTACAAGCCATGTCAATTTGTTTAAGTCCATATTTAGTTTATTTTTTTAAAGGGGGGAAACATTTATTTCACTTTTAAAGGTTTTTTTTGACGGCAGGATGCAAGCTTAGACAGGAAAAAAAAATGTAAGTCCATTTGGGGGATTGGGCATTAATATGTCTTCTAGAGGTGAAAAAAATTTTTACACATGTGGAGGACAGAATCGAAACCAACATGTCGCTGCTTTACTACACTTTTTTTGGTTCAGATTACTCACCCTTAAATAATTCAACATAATTTTTTTAAAAAAAGGGCATTCCTACATGGAGATCAAGAAATTTTTTTTCCCGTTTTCACAATAAACGATTGGCTTATCATAATTTTACTCCCCAAATCAAATCGAAATAAAATCAAAAAAAAAGAGCCATACAATGTAAAAGAATTAAAATATAAAACTTTTTTTACTTAAAGGCTTTGACTGAAAGTTTAATTAGAAACAAAAAAAAAGACACAGAAGAAAAAAAACCTCAATTGGCTACTTATTAAAACTTTGAGATATTCAAAAAAAAAAACCTGGGGAAAAATTGAATTCAAATATATGCATTCAGATAAAAAGTACAGATGCATTAACTTTTTGGGGGGGAAAAACCCGCGTTTCCAAAGTACTTAAACTGTATAGCCACACTTACCAAAAAGTGAAAAGAAAAAAAAAGATTATTAAAATTGGCCAAAAAAATAATACCCACCGAATTCCATGGATGGTACCAGTCCCTACCTACCTCTAAAAATTCACTAGATTGTTTCACTGAAGAAGACAGCAGCGATGATGATGAACTTCCTTAATCCATTTTGTCCAAAAAAAGGTGAGCAAAAACGGGAAAAAAAAAGTAAGTCCAACATGTTTTTGAAAAAGGCAAAAAAAAACGTTATTGATATACGTGTTTTATGGTAAAATCTTTAAAAAAAACAAAACACTTTCTATTTTAACAAAATAACCTATTACCAAAAACAAATTTTAAAGTTAATTAATTTTTAATTGCATTTTTCTCATAAGAGCCCCACGGACTTAAACGATTCTGGTTTAGCCCACGATATCTTATTTTGGGGAAATTGGGGGGATTTTAAAGGATAATTAACCTTTACATTTATTATGTTGCATATTATTTAACAATAAACCAATTTATCTTCAATCAGAATAAGAAACGCGATGGATTTTTTTTTTCTGAATGAAATAAATTAACAAAACAAATAAAACTTATATTGGGGAATCGGCAACCCTTGTGTCGTAACACGGTTTTTTGGGGTGGCGACAAATTTAAAGGGCCAGACCTGAACTTTAAATTGTAATTACGCCAAAATATTTTTTTCGGGAAAAGATATTTAAATGATGGTTTTTTTAGCACGCAAAAAATTTTATGCAAGCCTGAATAAAAATTTAGAAATCCTGACATTCAGGTAGAATTTTTTAAAAAAAAAAATACATCTGTTATCTAGTTTTACAAATTGGGCACTTAAAAAACCCAAAACTATTTATTAGTTGGAATTTAAAAGAAAAAATGAGTTTAAATTT